>JANHFL010006903.1:531794-571849 GCA_032468155.1 Oxyrhabdium leporinum | reverse complement strand
TGGATGGATGGATGGATGGATGGATGGATGGATGGATGGATGGATGGATGTATGGATGGATGGATGGATGGATGGATAGATCCTGCGCCTTTCTGGAGTTCCCCACATGCCCCGTTTTGACTCCCAGGCAAGTGCAGGGAGGCCCACTAGGCCAGAAACATCAATTACATGTGAACTTCTTACTTTGGGGACATTGCCATGAGAGCATAGAGTTGGGGGAATCAACATCTCTTTGTTCTTCCCCAATAAACTATTTTCTTGCTCAAGATATGATGGCAGGCATAGATAGAAACACCCTGAACTGAAATGTTATCAAAAGGATAGCAAGAGTCATTTGATTTACTGTGGATCTAAATGTTTCCATACCATATCATGATAAGAATGACAAATGGTGCACTCCCTCTTTCTTTCTGTCCCTCTGTCATATTGTATTAATCCTCCAATTTTAGAATATTTTCTTCAAAATAAAGAAAAGATTTTTTTCATTTTTTATAACCAATTTGAGAGGCACAATTTTTTTTTATCCCTCTCATGATGACAAATGTTACTAAACAGCTTTGCAAGTTATTTATTTCCTTGCATGAATGTTTATGTCACTGTCCAAGGTCATGCACTATGTTAAAGCTTGGTTTCTTTAAGCAATTTATTGAATATCACATTGGCTGGATTTACAGTGTGAGTCCTACCATTACCATGACCTAAATGTACAACAATCTCTAGAGATAACCAGTGTACTTCTTTATGGCTTCCTCATCCCTGGGATTTGGATGGATAAAAGTCACTACAGCAACTGAATCCTCAATTGTGACACTTAAAATGTTGTATGGCAGCAACTATGCATTTTTGTATTTAAGGAACTAAATACAACTGCATTGTTTAAAATGAAGAACTAAATATAAGGTTATAATATATTCTACTAATTAAAAATACAGAAAACACATACCAATTTCATAAAATCTGTAGCACAAGCATAGTTAGCAAAAATGCATACTGAAATAACTATCAGAAAAGCTGAATCCCATCAAAACTCATTGAATATTTGAACTTAGCAAGATTATCAGTGAAATGCCCTTAATAAGTCTGTTTTTCTTTGCCATTGAGTATTAGCTAGGTAGCCTTGTAGTTATGAAACAGGGAGGGAGAGAGCAGAAATGATCTGCTAATGAACTATATTCCATAAGCGTTGATACTGTTGATAAGCCCTATCATAACCAAATATATGTAATATCTTATATCATGGAGAAAAGTGAAACAGTGCCCATGGAGGTGGGAGGATTAAAACTAGGTTCATATAGGAGGTAGCTCATTGCCTGAAAGGCTAAATTAGCATTGTGATCTATTATTAATCATTGTTATATCCTGAATTTACCCTCCTGTATAGTATTGCATTCTATTCTACTCCATGCTATTCCTTCTTCGTTCAGTGCTTTCTGACCATATTCATTGTGATGGATCTCTCTTCCAGTTTGAAGTGTTGGGATGGGAAGAGTCTTTGTGTATGTGTCAGAGAGAGAGGGGGTGGGGTGGGGGGGTGAGGTAAATAGGTAGCTAGGTAGATAGGTAGGTATTTATTTCAAGGAATCTGGAAACTTAAAACTGCTGAAGGCTACCTACAGGTCATTGTATCCCAGGAACTAAATTTGTATTAGTGTTAATTGTGTAACAACCAGGTGCCTTTCAGATGTATGGACTTCAGTTTCCATCAGTCATAGTTGATGGCAAAGGGCTGTAAGAATTGTAGCCCCAACCATCTCAGGGACAGAAATTTGTCTCCTTCTGTTTTATAGTCTAATACCTAGAAAATCTAAGAAAATAGGCACTGGTTTGGAAAAGTTGATTAGTTTGTGTATAAGCTTTTGGCCTTTGACAACATAGCTTTATAAGTTCTGCTCCTTTTGTTGATCACATATAAATAAAGGTAATTAGATATATTAGCTATATGTTGCTATTGATATGCACGACAACATGAAGTAGGAGGTTTTTTGCTGTTTGTATCCTACATACTTGTGAAAGAGTGATAGCCATTCCCAGAACATCTGAAAAATGGACAAGTTAAAACTTGAGCACAATAATTATCCTCTTTTTGATTAGTTTTCAGAAGACCCATCATAGGTAATGGGAAATCACAGGTGATAAATGGAATTCTAACAAGATAGCAATCGAATATGTAAGAGTATTTATTAGGGAAGTGTCTTTTTTATTACCCCTTTTTATTGGCATTCTGTGAATTATATAATTTATTCACTCATTCATTTTAATTATTGATCTACTTATTAGTGTTATTGCAGATTTGTGGGTGATAGGTGAAGTTGAAAAAGGATAAAAGGGTACTAAATTCTGATAACAAATAATGGTTTCATGTACAATATGAAATGTTTAGAGAATTATCATTCCTTATCAATTGATAAAATAGATGGTCCTTAATAGGAATCATACTGACTTGTTGGATGGATAGTGGAAAAATGAGATGTCAAGGGAAGGAAAGCTATATGTTACCAATATAGTGTTAATGTTGTGGCTTCTGTGAACAACTATTAGATTAATATAGCTTGATATTAAAAAAATAAATAAATGTGTTCTACAAATGTATTAAATGATTGGCCAACTTAATATTAAAGTAATCTTTCCAATCACACTCATAATGAGATTAAGAAGAACACTATCAATATGAGTAATTTTTATGGACGAAGTTTCTAAGAACATATCTGAAGCAAAAGTGATATGGCAATGACCATATTCTGCCATTATAGTAACAATTTCCTATAGATTAAAAAAAGGAAACTATTATTTTATTTATTATTTTCTTTTTTTGTCTTTCCTTTGCTAAATTCATCTTGTAACTCACTTTAATAGAAATTTCAGTGCATTTGGTCAGGAAGTCTGAACCAGCAACTTGTTTTCACTTATTCCTTCAAGCCAAAACAGTGAATCCAATTTGCCAATGTTTAGAGGCATTTCAAGCATTGTTTGGAAAAACTCTCTTGTGTTTTTCTTTTCTTTTCTTTTGATTTTTAGTTTAGACTTGGTCCACAGACAGAATATTGTTTGGAGAAAACATACATCTATTTAAGAAAAAAGCATGCATAATGGAGTAATTTTATACTATATTAATGTTTTTAATGACATTGTAATACAAAATACAATGTGCAATTGCACATTTATAATCACCCTAAAAGGGCAGTTGTAATACTATGTTGTAAATACCTTGTGTAAAACCTAAGTAAAGGCAAAGTTGTGCCATTTATTTATTAAAGTTATATGCCACCCAACTCACTGTTAAAATGACTCTAGAGAATAATCATTGGACTTTTGAATTATTGGACACTATAGGATTTTTTAAAAAAATATTTTAAATTTTGAATGGATGTAGAACTTTCCTAAAACAATGAGAAAATCTATTAAATTTTATTAAAATTTTCAGAAAGATGAAAAAAAAATGCTAGAATGAAAAGCTTTGTGTTATACTTTAATACACAGCCCATTTCTTTCCAGATCAACTTAATATTGTCTAACACTGGGAAGGAAGAAGGAAGGAAGGGAGGGAGGAAGGGAGTGGAAGGAAGATGATATTAACCTCCTCATGTATCAACTGAACATTTGAGTGAATTAAATATAATGAAAAGTTTAATACCTAAACCAAAACATCTATAGTTGTCTAATGACATCAACAACCAGAGAACCCTACATTTTAAAATGCATCCCAAGAAAACCAGTAGCTGGATGTGTCAGTAACAATATTTCATTCTCCCCATTTATGACTGCTTGAATTTTAAGTTACTTTCAAGTGATTCTACTGGGGCATGAATAATCTACCAAAAGAAGTAGATAGCAGGGGCAGAAGTACAAAGACAGTCTTATTGTACATAACATATGGAGTGTTGTCCCATAAAAATCTTAAATTCGTAGTCCATGGATGAGGTAGACACCCTTCTTTATTTCATCAGAATTCCTGGAAGTCCTATCTCAAGGAAAAGCTCATCTTCACTTTTCTTGATAGTGCCATTGATATCCATAATTTGTTTTGCATATCACTCTCTCTTTGATATACACATGACACACAGACTGACACATAAAGTTCTATTTTAAGATCATATTTTTATGTTTGTGACTTATACAGAACCTAACTGTGTATTCACCCTGCAAAAATATCATAAATTAATAAACAAATAATCAAGATGGGTCTCAAGATAAGTGACAGTCAGGGAAACATTTAGTAGGCTAGGTCCAATCTTGACATTAAGCTTTTATAACAGAAATATTTATTTCTTTACTCTTCCTGAGATGTTGGTTTTTCTCAAACAGAAAATCAAAAATCAAACAGAATTTACAAAAATTCATTCTAAACCGAATTAAGCTGCCCTTACATTTTAGTGAAGTATTATTTCCAAATTGTGAAGTAAAGGGGAACATTGCCTAGGTCTTCTTTCATTACTCAGCTGGAACAATGAAAGAAAGGGCAAAATGCTAAAGAAGTCTGTCAAATAAGCATAAATAAATGTTGTCATTCTCTCAAAAGCACTTTTCAGATGGGTATTGTTACATTAATGAAGGTTAATGGGGAGCAGATAGAAGCAGCCCTTGCTTGTCATTCATTAAGTATTAGCACTTATGGTTCATTTGAAATATTGGAAAAGACAAAACATCTGAACATTTTCACTGGGGCCATAAAGAGGGTGGCAAAGGTTACAAACCATAAAGACTCTGAGATGTTGAATTATTGAATGGGTTTCCTGTGATGTTGCAGTTATTGAGAAACTGCTTAATGGAACTAATTAAAGGAGGAGACTGTCATTCACAAAAATGAATCTCTTAGCTGTTTTAAATTCTGGATTTTAAGCATCATTTTTTAAAAAAAAATCATGAGAGAAGTGATCTGAATTGCCCTAAACTGGTTTTGTCAAGCAAAATTAGGACCAGTGCCTTTCATCTATCAGAAAACAGTATTTATTACAGCTGACTCAAGAGAAACAATAATGAAGCTTTGTGACCATGAATCCATTTCCCAGTGCTGTGCCCTGACACTGGGTAATTCATAAGTAATATCAAAATTCTTGCAGAAGGCAAGACTGCTGGGGAAAAAAATTGCAGGTGTCTGTGTTGGCTTTTTTCTGTCCCATTGGAGCCTTCCTTCTTGGCCTCAGCATAATAGATTTACCAATAAAGCTGAAACCTTAAGATGAAAGTGGGGAGAATTTGGAGGAGGATGAATGTTTTTGGAGCACTGCAGTCACTAGCAAACCGAGCACAGCAGCCAAACAAAAGAAATCTGTTTTTTTTCTCCTTTAGAAGGAGTAGATGGTCCAAAAGAAAAGAAAGGAAGCAAAGCAGCCAGCAGGACAAAGTACAACATAAAGAAGGTGTAAAGAGTTCTACATGCTGGCTATTTACAGAAAAAGAAGACAAATCTCAGAGAGAAGGGTCTTAAGGCACAACAGGCTTAAGAAAGCAATATTTGTGCATATTAGTGTAATAGCTAGAACATAGAATATTGATAATTGTGTTTGAGTAATAGGTAGTTATAATAATAGTAATCACGACACTAGGATTATCATGGTAATAGTTTAGAGATAGTAATAGCACAGAATGTAGGAAGCGCATATCACTTTTATGTCTTGTTTCCTCAGGTTATGACAATTGGGACTAGGAACTCCATCACCAAGCAACACAATTGCAAAATGTGATGTATCACCTAGTGATGGCAACTCTGGCAGTCCTGTTGACCACATAAAGATGTCATATAATCATGATTTCTGACTCCTTCTGGTTTCCCCATTGACTTTGCTTGTTGTAAGCCAGCAGGGAATGTTGAAAAAAATGATCACATGATCATAATGTGACTGTGGGTCACTGTGGCTTCATAATTACAAATCTGGTACCAAGTGCCTAGATTGTGATCATGTGATGGGGATGCTTCAGCAGAACTGTGATCATGTGATAGGGACGCTGCAGCAGAATTTTAAAATCCCATGTAAATCCCCCTTGTTCATTGCCACTGTAACTTTGAACAGTCACTGAATGAATGTTCATAACCCAAGGACTACCTGCAAGGAGTTTCCCAAAGCTTTCTGATACATAACAACAACATTATAAAAATGGATTCCTAAATAGATGGATAGATGGATCAGCAGACAGGAATGCAGGCAGCTCAATCCTACATTTTTTCCAAGAGCTTAAATTAAAGTGACTGATGTGTGAGATTTCAACATGATGAGATGGGATCTCTGATTTTAATGCCAGAAACCTTATTTATTTTTAAAACCAAAGACAAATGGCAGAAACTTTCAAGGCTGGGAAATTAGCAACTACACAACTATTGGCTCAAAAAATGGGAAAAGGTTGTCCACAACTCAAATCTGGTAACTAATGAAAGTAGATAACAGGATTCCACAGTGCTGCTAGAAAACTTTCTGTATGCATAGCTTCCTAATTCTTTTTAAAAATCCACTTATCTACATTTTTCTGTAATGCTTTGGAAATGGAGACCGGAGAGAGAGTTTAATTTCTATTTCAGTTATAAGGTTATCAGCTTACCTTTCATCCTCATGGTATCAATTATGTGCAGTAGGGCCAGAATCATCACTTTGAAGTAAACTAGACTTAGTCTTCAGAATGAGGAAGCAATGAGCAAACTATTTAATGGGGGAAGAAGATCAGAAAAGATGACTCAGTCTCGAAAAAGAAGAATCAGAAAGAAATCTAAAGTAATCCCACTTTCATTTTCTTTGGTATAATATAAGGTATAGAGAAATTCTAATAAGCTTTCAAAATTCTGTTATTCCACCGTACAAAAATAAAGAGAATGTCTTGTTGGCCATAAATCATGATAAGGTTTTTTTAGCTTAGTGTGCCCCTGCCCAAAATAGCATCTGAACTAGAAAAAGTAGATAAATATCCTTTATTTATGCATAAAGGATAGGTCTCCCACAGGTACAAGTTTGAAGCACCCTTAGGAAAGGGAAAAATAATTTTATATACAGTTCAAGCATGTTGAGTTTGGAATGTTTTCTCTCACTAAGCAAAATAATTTGAATCATAAGCCATATAGAGAGCATGCTCAGTAACTATGTATCAATGAATGCTAACCCATAATATTCTTAGTATGATAATTTAAATGAACTTACAAGACCTGTGAGCAGAAAATTTAGAATGTTAACAAGAAAAAATGTCAAAAGTTTACTTAGAGTCCACTTAAGAGTCCACAAAGAGACAAACTAGATGTCAATTAACACTGAAGAGTTCTCTATCTAATCAAAAGACAAACTATGGGCATCCTGTTAAGACAAACACACTCCTATCCTATCCTCATCTGGAGAGCAAAGCTACTTTATCTTGCAATTTGAGAAGGTTATAATGTATCAATCACCTGATCAGTACTAACAGAGAAAAAAATATGTCTACATAAAATACTAAAATACTAGAAAACCAATACTGCTTATCAAAGTACAACAATACAAAGTCCATGTTGTTGGTGCTACAAAGTCAGTTAATCAATCAATCAATCAGAATAGAGCTGGAAGGGACCTTGGAAGTCTTCTAGTCCAACACCCCATGCAAGCGGGCAATCCTATATAATTTGAGAAAAATGGCTGTCTAGTCTCCTTTTAAAAACCTCCAGTGATGAAGCACTTACAGTAATGAAGCACCTACAACTTTTGAAGGCAAGCTGTTCCACTGGTTAATTGTTCTCACTGTTAGGAAGTTTCTCTGTAATTCCAAGTTGCTTCTTTCCTTTATTAGTTTCCATCCATTGTTTCTTATCTTGCCTTCTGGTGCTGTGGAAAATAAGCTGACCCCTTCTTCTCTATAGCAGCCCCTCAAAAATTGTAATACTGGACTATGATGTCATCCCTAGTCCTTCTTTTCTCTAGTTGTGTCCATTCTGTGTGGCCTTCAGCCTGGAATCTGTGCCTCTGACTTTGCTATTTCAAAAGGCTGATTCCTGGTGAATTTCATAGCCAGTAATAGATTTGAATCCAGATCTCCTCAGTCCTAGTCCAATACAGTTTAATAATTCAAGGTGACCTCATCTTGGTAAGACCTTCCATACACAGTGCTGTTATGTGCATGATAAGGCAGGTAAACAGCCCAGGACTGACGTATCAATTATCAGTATAAATCTATCCTTTTTTTACATCTCTGTTAGTCAGGCAGTCTTTTCAAAGTATCTGTTTTAATTTACTACTTTAAAAAAAACAACAACATCAGAGTATTTGAGAGAGAATACAGCCAAGTCTAGGCTGGAGGATTGGAGCTCCAGAGAGTATTTGCATTGTGAGTTAACGGTTGGAAGAGAGTGATGCTTCAAATGTAAGCAGTAGGTGGGTAAAAAAAACTGAGAAAATAAAGCTGTATGTATGAAGTGAAAGGCCAAACTTGTCATAAAGTAAAAAGGTGGAGATGGGAGAGAAAAATGCATGCAATGGATGATTAAAGTTGTACATCTGTTGCTCATAGAAATCTGTGATTTTCTTTTTCATTTGCGGGTCTGTTTGTTTAGAACTTTGCCAGAATCTGGCCACGAAGAAGGAATCTCATGAAAAGAAAAAGTATGTGACTGGTTTTATGTATGTGATTGCAGCCTTTCCCATCCTCATCTTTTTCATTCCGAACTGGCAGTTGTGAATACGTCTCAGTATTGTGCCAGTTTTCCAAAACAACCATTTTGTTTAATTGCACTGAAAAAAAATGGAATTATGGAAATGCTAAATCACTCAGAGATGCTAAGTGGCAAATATTTGCTGTAATGTGATGCCTAAAAAAATTAAATCTGTTTCTCTCATTTGTCTGAATGTTGCCATATGGCCCTAGGAAGGCACAAATCATTGTGGGAGCTTGAGGCACATTCCAATGTTTCCTGAATTGAGTGAGCGCTTTTTATCCATTTCTGCCTGATCTGAGTCATGTCCTTTTGTTAATTTCCCTTTTATATTTAAATTGGAAACTTTATCAGCACTTACTGAAGTGAATCCGATGCCAGATATTGGAAAGGCTTTCAATTTTCTTAGGCTGGTTTGAAAGACTTGTTAACACATCAGTGTTGAAAATATCTGTCTGTAGCACCTGCTGATAATTACTGTACATCAGTAAATTAAAGAGCAGTCTTGATGATATTGATTAGATAATGATTATCCTTTAATCTACTGCTTCTCAGTGCAATAAAGACTGCTCAAAGGATTATTCTTGCTCCAGTTCTGACAGTAACATAAAAAAAAACATTTTTTAAAAAAATCTGTCCTTCAAACATATTTCCCCCCATTCTCAACCCCGGAGAATACCATTGCACAATACATTTTTTTATTATTGATGTGAGGTTCTATAATGGAGAAAGATAATAAACTTTATTAAGTACGTAGAAAAGTCATAAAGTTCAAGATCAATAAGTGGAACTTCTTATCAGGGAAGAATATGAAAATCTTATTTTCTTTTGCTCTTAAAGCAATGGCATCAATAAATTATATGTAGCACATGATTGTTTGCATTGAAAATAGTTCAACAGTAAAAATGACCTGTTCCCCTTAGTGAGATTAGATTCCAGCTTTGCTTTTCCTTCACTAATGTGGTTTTCTCCCATTTCAGTGACTTTTAAGCTGTTGCAAAGGTGAGCTATTCCATTATCAAAAGTACTTACCCTTGATCATAAAGCAGTTGCATTCTTTTAATCTAGCTTCTTGTATCCTCAGTCTAAAACACTGCTAACTTTCTTACAGATCTCTCGGGTTTTGGCACCATACCATTTTTGTAAGAATTATCAGATCTATTAAACTGAGTGATCTATGCACACACAAATCATGTAAGTAAAAACTGCCATTGGGGAGTGGGTGCCTCTTGATTCCAAGATTCCACCCTAATTTTATATTGGTCAAGTTATCGGTTACCTTATTTAGAGACAGGAATCATTTGCCTATTCTCTCTCAGCCTTTCTTGGTCAAACCAAATGTACAGAAAAGTGGAAGTATTTTGCATTTGGAAGTCAAGCCATGTACTATATGGGGTCCATAATATCCCATTCACAATTAAGCTACCTGGTAATGTTTGTTTACAACAAGACTTCTTCACATCTACCTACTGAGAGAAGCTGGGAAGCACAGAACTTGAAATAATTCTTTATATGCATTTCGCCAAATGCTACAGGAAACACAAATCCTTGGAGCCTACCTTCTTTTCCATAGAAAAGAAATCAAGAAATGTTGCAAAGGGTAAAAATATAGATACATATTGTTCTCACTCACTCACTCCCTCTGTGTGTGTGTGTGTGTGTGTGTGTGTGTGTGTGTGTATGTTTATGTGTAATGGGCTATGAACATAACTTTGGAAAGCAGGAGAAAGAACCACAGCCTAGACAATGGTCTGATACAAGAAATCTGGATCCAAAGAAGGAATGGGATTGTAAAAAGCATCTCAGAAGGGATGTTTGCTAGTTCTCTGGAAAGGAAAAGCAGGGGAGCAGGATGTGCTTTGGGACTTATAAGATTCTGTTATTTTAATATTACAATCAGAGTAGTATTAGTACTCATGGTTTTGAATTCTCTCTATCTTCACTACTTTGAAGGATTGACATGATTAAATTGAGGTTGATGTGTCAAAGTCACATCAAAGTGGAGATTTTATCTTCCCCCTCTCTGTTGTATATAGAGGTCATCTTAATTACCTGACAACATATCCCCATATGTGATTAGATCACTTCTTTAAACACCAGTAAAGTCAACTGGTGTCTTAGGCCCAATTTATAACTAAGGAAACATTATTATTCTGGATGATATTTTCCATATCAGTCAAGAATAACAGTTTGATACATCCAAACCAATAGGAGGAAAGTCCATCCAACCAAATTACAAAATCTACATAGGTTGGATAAAATGACATCATTGATGTCTCTTCATTAGGTAGAAAGCACCACATTCTTTAGCAAATGAACAAACGAGCCATCTTTTTAGTCATTTCTTTCCATAATATCTCTGTGAAGATCATTCAATGAAGTAAGTCTATTTCATCACTAGAAACTTATAATGTCTTCTGGAATCACACATACATCATTGTTCAGGATAACTGTAATGAGGAGATACTTTAATGATGCTGCTTGCGGTCAAAAGGAAGCAAAGAGCCCTTTTGTCGTTCTTGAATTTTAGTGCACACTGGAAAGGTGTGTCAGAGAAAGTGGAATTAATACCAGGTCAGGCGATGATGGACTCTGACTGTTGTTGAATCAATAACTTTTCTTGAGTAGTTCTAATTATCCTATAGCACAGATATCTATCCAAGACCCTGATAGACTTCAACTTCCCTTGCCTTTTTCAATGGCAGATTGATTGATTGATTGATTGATTGATTGATTGATTGATTGATTATGTGCCATCCACTTGCCTTTGACTCCCAGCAACTATATAGATAGCTGGATGTAACCTTATTATTTGAGTTGTTTAACTTCTTTCAGGAACATGAACCCATCTACAATCAATCTTGCTTCTCTGAGTCTTAGCAACAGGATTAAATATATAGGAATGGTATATACCTAGGTAGAAATTGGCCTGGTTGTATTATTATTCTTTGATAGAAGGATAAATATGAACAAAGTGCTGACAGATATTTATCTTAATCATTTGACTGTCAATCTGTTAAATACTTCACTGATTTATGAATTAAGTAGTTGGTTAAATTTAAATGCATTTACATTTGCAGATCTCATTGAGGGGACTATTGTTGAACTTGATGGTACATTAGTCTAGAAAGCTTTGCAGGAGAACTTTTTTTTTTAGAAATCTATATAAAGAAGGGGAAATTTAAAACTAAATGTTTAACTATTAAAAAAAGCCACTTGAAATATTTTTGCAGGGGATGTATAAAGATTGCAACTTTATCTACATTTCTTCCATTTGTATATTTTTGGAAGCATTTATGTGCATTATAATAAACTATAACATTTTATAAATGTATGTATTTATGTATTTATTTTTCTTCTATTTATGTATTCTAATGCATTTTAATAAAATAGCTGCATTATAAAAATAAGAAAAAATATGGGTATTGATATGTGCTTGCATTTCAATTTATATCAAGAAATTCTCATCCATGGTTAATGTATACTTCTATGGGCCTAGAACATTGGAAGTTAAGCCCTAATCCTAAGGAACTGACATGCTTTTTCCTGCCTCCATTGCCCTCCATTATGGGTTACTCTGTTGTTTTTTTTAATGATTTTTTTAATCTATCTTGATGTATATTATTTGAGGGCAAATACCTTCCAACATCACATGCCATGGCACACATTTCATCAGTACATGTATTCTATAGTAACCAAAGCATTCCACTGTGATTAGAAAAGTAAAGCAATTTGATGAACACTTTGGTTGGTGTAAACATACTTAATTGTAGAACGAGGAATGGCAGAAATTGGGGGTGGAGTCAAAAAAGGAATCAGCCTAGAATCTCTATATAGACTCAAGTGGACTAAGTCCAACCTTCCTGAATTCCATTAAACCTTATCTAGTGCCAAAATAGTGCTAATCATTAGTCGATTAGATTCCTGTGCATAGGCATGAACAATACATCAGTTTAATTGGAACTTAACATGTGGTCCTGGTCTCTCATGCCTGACATTGATAAAGACATTGATAAAGTGAAAAGTGCTATATCTTGCAATGAGCTGGCTTAACCAGCATTTTAGGGTTCAATTTCCCAAACTATGAAAGTTCCCACTGAGTTTTCTGACCTTAACACACACTGTAACATAAAATGCAATTCAAATTATGTCACCTTTGGAAGAATTTCAATCATTTTCAGGAGATGAAAGGTTAAAGGCTGATGTTCATGGCTCTAGGTCCCTTGAAGAACAGAATTAAATGTTTTGTAGGCATAAGGGGTATTATATTTTGTAAAAAAAATGGCATTTTTATTCCTCATTTGTACAGTAGATTTTATATAGATATTTTAGAACCTGGATTTTGAAAAGAATGTGCAGACATATAGTGTTACATAAATTTAAGATTTAAATTTAAGTATCTTGGAGATCATATAGTTCAATTTCCTCCCACTGCAGGATTTCAGTAATAGAAGAGTCTTGACAGATGGCCATCCTCTGTTTAAAATCTTCCCATGAAAGAACATCTACCATCTTCTGTTCCCCTACTGAAGAAAGAAAATTCTTCCTCGTATACAATCAGAATGTTTTCCTCAAAATTTAAATCCATTCTTTCTTGTCTTGTTTTCTGGAACAACACAGAACAAGTCTGCTCTGTCTTCTACATGACAATTTTTCAGGTGCTTGAAGATATATATTATTATTATTTTTTCTTACATTTCTTTATACATATGCCACTCATCTGCCTTACAAGAGTCACCTTGTAGGGGATATGGGCAACATAGAAATTTAATAAAAATATAAAAATAAATAAAACAAACTAGCCAACATTTACACCTGTCCTCATGAGATTCATTCCTCCCTTCCAGATCCTAAGTCATCTTAGGTGGTTTGTCAATGTCTTTCCTAAAAATTAAATAATCAAATATGGGTGCAGAATTACATGTAGGGCTTGACCAGTACAGAAACAAAAAGAGAAAATATTATTCTTGATATTGTCATTATAATTCTGTTGATGCAGCTACAATTGCACTTTTGGTTCATATTGGTTCATGATCAGTTTGAGATCCACAAGATCCTGAAATCTTTTTCACATGATCTGCTGCCCAGTATGATCTTCTCAATCCTACATTCATGTTTAAAACATTTTCCCTATCCAAGTGAAGGAATTGCATTTGTCCCTGTTGAAATTAATCTTGCTGGGTTTTGCAGAAAGCTACAGCTTTTCAAAGTTGTTCTCAATCATCACTCTGTTTTCTAGCGTGTTTGTTATTCTTCTAGTTCTTTGATGATTTAAAATCCAGTAGGGCTGAATTTTCTATCCCTTTATCCTAATTGATTATAAATATATGTTGAACATTACAGGGCCCTGGATGGACTCCTGAGATACACTGTTCAATACCTTTTTCCAGCTTGACAAAGAACCATTGATGTGTGCTCATTGGCTTTTATATCCTTCTGATTATGATATAGTCCAATCCATATTGCTTGCCAGCTTCTTTACCAGATTATTACGGCAGAAATTATCAAAGACAAAGTACTCTACCACATTCCCACAATCAACTAAACTGGTCATATAGTATCAAGGGAGAGGAGAGAGAAAGAGAAAGTCAAAACAAAAGAAAGAGAAAGAGAAAGAGAAAGAGAAAGAGAAAGAGAGTGATCAGGTTGGTTTGGAATGATTTATTTTTATGTTGACTCCTGCCAAGGAGTAAATATTTTTGAAAGGACTGCTGATTAACTGGTTCTGTAGCATTGTCCAATATTGACATTAACTTGATTGCTCTGTAATTGCCCTTTCTCTCTTTGTCTCCTTTGGACAATGTTTGCCCTTCTCCCATTCTCTGCCACTATTGCTATCATCTGTGTTTTTGTAAAGGTCACAAAAAGCAGAGAGGACCACAGAAATGACCTTGGAGAAGAAATGTGGAACTTAACAAAACATGAATTAAACACAGGAAAGGAAGAAGGCATAAAAATATACTTTAGTGGTTCTGCTTTAACTCTCTTTGTTACATTGTAAGAGAGAGGGAAGACAAAAATGCTATCATTAAAATTCTCTTACTATAACCTACATTAACAGAGGGTATTTTTCCTTTCCTTTCGTTTTTTCTTCTAATTACTAAAGTAATGGAAAATCTCTTTTGTTGCTTTTGTTCATAATGAATCTAAATTATATTTGTGCTGCAGTCTTTCTAAGTTTCCTATTGCAAATATGAGCTTTTTGCTATGCAACTCTTTGGTGATTTGTCCCATCTTCCATGCCCCGGGATATTCCTTTTAATTCTTTACTAAGTCATGGGTGCTCCCAGTGCATCCAAAATTATTTCCTAAATTGCCCTCATTTTTTTTTCTCCTTGAAATGGAATGCAATATTTTATTTTTCAGAAGTTCCCAAATCTCATGTACTGCCTTTGATTTTAAAATTTCAAACCATTGACTACCTCTTCAAGTTTGTTGAAATACACTATCCTGAATTCCAGTGTAACAGGCTGTAAGAATAAACTGTAAACTTGAGAAACAGGAGAAGGAGGCACAACTATGACCATGGTCAGATAAAAGAAATGTAAATCCAAAGCAGAAATGTAATTTGAGAAAACATCTCAGACTAAGTCTCATTAGTTTTCTAAAGATAAAGGCAGGGAGGAGGAAGAACTAGTCACACTTACAAGGTTCAGCTACTATATTCAGAATATACAGTACCTATAATATACCTATAATACAAATAGTATTAACAATCATAACTTTGGTTTCGTAGGTTGTCTACTTACATCAAGTGTGGATGCATGACTATGCTTCAGTTTCTGATAAACTTTCAAATGCAAGATGATATATGGATTTCTTTCCAATAATCTCTTAGATAAAAGCCTTTTCCTATTCCTTAGGATCAAATCTAGAAGAATAATTCCTTTTCAGTTTTCTGGAATAATGAAACAGTCAGCAAACACTACAGGTAATCCTCGACTTACAACCACAATTGAGCCTGAAATTTTTGTTGCTAAACAAGACAGTTGTTAAGTGAATTTCACCCCATTTTATAGCCTTTCTTGTCACACTTGTTAAGTGAATCACTGCAATTGTTAAGTTAGTAACATGGTTGTTAAGTGACTCTGGTTTCCCCATTGATTTTTGTCAGGGAATTGCACAGCCGGTGTTCAAATTAAATCATAGTTGCTGACATGAACTTGTAGTTTTATATATAAATAAATATATTTACAGCAAATAAGATAGTCAGATAAATGAGCACACAGTCAGGAAAATCAATAAAGCAAGGATGTCATGAGGTAAATTACAGATCACATAAGGCACACAGAGGAAAAAGGTGGCAAACAAGGAAACTCCCCCTTTACACTCACAACAACCAATCACAGCTTAGATTGCTTCATTCAGTGGCCAGCTCTCTTCAACCAATTAGCTATAACTATGTGTTCTTACTCATCACTGCTCCAGCTATTAAATTAAATATCTTAACTATTTTGCTTGTCTGAAGATCACAAAAGATCCCAGAACACTGCACGATCATCAATGTGAAAAATGGTCATAAGTCCCTTTTTTTCAGTGCCATTATAATTGAGTGGTCACTAAACAAATGGTTATATGTAAAGGACTGCATGTATTGAAGAATTTTGGTGGTCTTGGCTGCATTATTTTCTCCACTTATCTGAATTCTTATGTCTGTTTTGAAAAAAAATAATCTGTAATCTAGGACAGGATTAAATAAACCAGACCTTCCATATAGTTTAGTAATGTATAATACACCCCAACAATAATGCCACTACTAGGTTTCCCTCTTGTTTAGCTTATTCAGTGCAGTGTCTTTCTTTTGAGGAAAGAAATAGTAGTTGATTAAATTAAGTGATCCTGTTTATTAGGATGCTTTATTTTATACTATTTCTATGGCTAATTTTGAGTTAAGTTTCATTGAACCTGCATTTAACAGCAGCTATGGGAAGGTTTTGCACCATTCTAGCCTTAATGAAACTTTATCTTACCATTGACGGAGGCAAATAAGAAAGACTCTGATGGGGGGGGGAGTTGCCTAGCAACCTTAGGAGTATAGCCTGACCTCACCATGATGATCTGAACATAAATCTAAGCTTTGAACTGTTTGTCACATACAAAACACTGATAAAATCTGTACCCTGTCTTCTAGAAATTTGGTATTTATTCTGTCAAGGACACCTATGAGAGTTTATCAGGAACTATTGTTTAGCCTTTGAACTGCCTATGCAAAGGCTAGCCCTGCTACAAGTCTAGGATAAAATACAAACAATACAGAGCAGAAGACCAGCTGATTTGTCTACCTAGAGCAGCGGTGATTAACCTTTTCGGCACTGAGTGCCAAAACAGGAGTGCACACGCACCAAAAAGGAACAGAGTGCTGAAACATGCACACAGGCCACCTGGTCTTTCAGCTTCTAACATGCATGCACACGCGAAGACCAGCTGGTCGACCAGTTTTAATGGTCATGCATGCGCTAGCTAGTTGGTCTTCATGCGAGCATGCATGTTAGAAACTGGAAGACTAGGTGGACAGCTGGTTTCTAATGCACATGCGTGCCAGCCAGCTGGTCTTTGCACACGCATGTGCATTAGAACCGGAAGACCAGGTGGCCAATGCACGTGCCAGGAGCTGCTCTTCCTGTTTCTGGCATTCCCGTGCGCGTGAAGACCAGCTGGCCGGTGCGTGCTGGAACCTGGAAGAGTAACGGGTGATGGCTGGCATGCCCGGAAAGATGATTCTGCATGCCACTTCCAGCACGCGTGCCATAGGTTCGCCATCATGGACCTAAAGCCATTCTGCTATGGCCAGATAGTCTGATTAAGTGTACCACTGGAGGAGATTACTGGCAGGCAGCCCTCATGGCAGCTGTATTTTATTTTTTTATATTATTTAGGGAATTTATATTGCTACCTATTCACACATAGCGACTCAAGGCGGCTTATAGAATATAAAACTCCCTATACAAATAATAAAGCTAATAAAAAGGTCATATAATAAATTAATATACTAAAATCACACACACACACACCCCTCCCTGCCCCTGCGACAGCACCGCACACAAGCCATTTAATGGGCTCCATCACACTCTGGGTTCCCCAGGCCCGCTGGCAGAACCAGGTCTTAACGCCTTCCAGAAGAGTACTAGAGTGGGGGCCATTCTAATCTCTGTGGAGATGAGGTTCCAGAGAGAGGAAGCAGATGTAGTATATACAGATGTACAAAAATGTTTGCATTTTTTGTAGTGTTCCCAGAGCATTAAATTTCTGCAGATGCATGTATCTGGATTTTGGGGGGTGAGAATGGGGTTGGTTGCAGACAATGTGTTTTATTCTAGATTCAAAATCTAATCCGGTAAACATGACTTCTTGACAGTCACATATTATTTTGTAAGTTGTGCAAAATACTCAAATGGTCTTTCTTCACTGAATTTTCAGGCTCAAATTCCTGGATAGATAGATATACATTTCTTTGTACTCCTTCTCTCATTTTGTCAGGCTTATTTACTTTTAAATTAGTTACCTCCTTCAGTCCCCGCATTCCACTCACAATTTTCATCCCACTAAGTTTTAATAGTTCCTTTGAAACCATATTAGCCTTCCTGCAGTCCACTTACAAACTTCTAGTTCTTCTTATCTGTTTCTCAGTTCCATATATTTATACAGGAATCCTGAAAGCATTGGATCAAATAATCGGACATTCCTTGTTATAGTTAGCAATTCATCACTGGTTGTTGCCACATCCTATATATTCTTATTACATACCTATGTATTCCTCCCATCCCTCTTTCTCCTAGTCTCAATTGCAGTATTTGGTGTCACTATTTTGTAGGCTGGATCCTCCTTTTCCCCTAGCATTTGACTGAAGGGATTCTGTCATATCTTTTCATGAACCACATGAAAAAGATTGACATAGTTGTCTTGAAAAATGTCTCTGCATAATTTCCATCCCAATTTTTTACCCTTGAAGAATGCCTTATTAAAATGTTATTCCTCTGAATAGCTAAAGTTAGAACTGTTCAGATTTAACTTTACCCCCAGGCCTCTAGAATACAAAACTTTCAAAAATAAGTGGATGCCTTCCCTAAAGGATGTAAAAGAATTCTGTCATTAATTTCCATGGAAATGAATCTGTAATATCAATCAGACTAGACTAGATATTTATATCTGTAATATATATCAGACTAGATGGTATCAGAGAAATCCATGTAACAAGACTGACATTAGGGAAATCTGTCTTTAAGCAAATTATTTTTCAGGGAGTTCATAAGAAATGTAGATATTAGGGGGTATGGTATACAAACTTTTATGCATTACTGAAAGTGCTACATAAAAATAGGTTTGGATTTTTTGAAACAGAAAAAATAAAGAGAAATTCCTTGGGAATTCAATGTAATTCTGCTGTTGCAAAACAGATGTAGTCTGATTCATGCATTCTTAATATCCATATCCACAAACACTACTATGAAGTAGACCTGGGTATCAGATTAAGAAAAATGCAAGTTAAAAATTTAGAAATTAGAGCAGGTAGATGCAACAAAGAGAACCAGACTTTATAACTTACCTGAGAATTGACTGGAGCTAAAAACAAACAAACAAACAAAAAACCTTCCTACTTTGCTTCCATCATTATAAACTGTAGAATAGTCTCTCTGATCCATACTTTTCACATGCTCTAAATTTCCACTAAACTGCAAATTTAGAGTCCTATAGGTTAGATAGTGACTATAGATTTATAGTCTGTAGATTTATAAATCCACTCCCAATGAAAGGCAAAGTGGTGGGATTCGGAAAGGTACTATTTTCCCAGTAACTATTGGCAGCAAATCCTGACAGCAACAAAGATGTTAAGACTAGATTTCCTACCTAGGACTTTGGTTTATGCCATCTGTTCACAAGCCTGGAGAGAACTGGAACCAATATAATAAAAATGTTAGGAAAAAGATAGGCAGAAGTGTTTTATTTTTTTCAATGCTATTTGACTTTGCTCACATCCCTCACTCTCTTTCAAAACTGGTTATGTCTGACATATAGATCTAGGCTTCTAATAGCCTTGATTCTAATAGCCTATACTGCAAGCATCCACTTTCTTGCATGTTATTAAAATAAAATTTTAAAAAATCTTGTTTTGGCAGAAAAATAAGAGAAAGTGTAAAATAATAGAATATAGAGATTGGCTGATCTTGGAAATAATTTGTCCAATCCCTTGCCTAGCATAGGAATCTTTTCTTGATGCATGCGAGATCTTGTGATCAACAAAGATGAGAAACTAGTTTGTGAGAAAATGTGTTTAAAATTACTGCAATATCCCAAACCAACAAACCAGGAACCTTGCAGGTGTATGGCAAAGTGAACAGCAGTGTAGTTTTTTTGGGGGGGTCAGTCTGGGCCCAAACCCAGAAAACTGAATGAGCTTAGTAAATCACAATTCAGATAATGGTGAGAAAGGAAATGATATTATCATAAACCTCAATTCAGGGCTGCTCTACATTCCTGCAAGCACTTGGTGGTTCCTAAGCTTCTACTCTTAAGTGCACACAAAATATGATGGAGTGAGACTACAATGACATCATCTTATAGAATCACATAAACCTACAATATACAACTCCCAAATAATTTGATTTCATCCGCCTAGTACAGTGTCCTTGACAGATGACCTTTCAGATTTTCTATATGAACTCCTCCAGTAATGTAAAGGCCCCTATCTTCTCACGGTGCTGACTTAAGAGTATATGGTACTCCAGAGTCTAGACCATACTGACTGATGATGTCAACTCCCATCAATGAGGAAATTGGCAGTTATGGTGGCACAGTGGCTAATATGCAGTACTGCAGGCTATGTCTGTTGACTGCTGGCTGCTGTGGTTTGGCAGTTCGAGTCTCACTGGTTCAAGGTTGACTCATCCTTCCATCCTTCCAAGGAAGGTAAAATGAGGGCCCGGATTGTTGGGAGCAATATGCTGACTGTGTAAATTGCTTAGAGAGGGCTGTAAAGCATTGTGAAGCAATATATATAAGTCTAAGTGCTGTCGCTATTTTTAGAATAATTCAGAGGAAAATGTCCCTCTAAGCTTTGGCACCCTAGCTCGGGGGCCATTCAACCTTAGCCTGAAGCCATCCCTGCCTGATCTAGTTCATTTAATTTATTTATGGACTTATGTATTATATCAGTTCCACTGGAATATCTAAAGTAAATCAAGCAACACGGTTTTTGCACATGCAGGAATGTTTGTATGATCAAAATCAATTGCAATTGGTAATTCAGTTCAACCTATTGATTCCATTTGTCACATCAAAATTGACATGAACTGCACTGTTGTACTACAGTGATGTTCACCTAAGAAGCATAGCTGACTATGGCTGAGCTTATAAAGCTAAGCAATTAGTACTCGGATGGAAATCAACTAGAAAATCTGGTGTTATAAAATAGATTAGAAAATCAAGAAGAAAAACATGATTCTAGAAAAAAGGCAATGGTAAGCCACTTATATATTGTTACAGTACGGCTATTACTTTAAAGTGCAATCTCACTTGGTTTAATGTCCCATAAAGATCTCATACATACTTCCATTAATTATATCTTGAGAGAATTAACTAGTAGTTTGTAAATTCTGGGCATAATGTTCTATGTCGAAGTACCTATCACCAAAAAAGAACAGGTTATAGAAGAAGCATAGCTTGCTATTAAATGTATTTTTCTATTTCAACATATGCTCAACCCACACCCCTGACGTAAAAGAAGTAACCACCAGAAGCATTATTTCTATTGTTCCTAAAATGTATCTTTATTTCTTTATAAACACAGCTTGCCTCCTCTCTATGCAAATAGGAAAGAACAATATGTGAATCATAACTGGGCTATTTGAGAGCTGAGTAAATAAAAGGCTAAATTCATCTGCAGCATACTGAACTCCAGACATCTTCAGGTGACCAAGTTTGAGACATACATACATACATACGCATACATAGATGCACATACAAACATACATACATAACATACATACATCCACATATACTCTTTCCTGGAGGCTTTTTCTTTTATCTAGCACCCCAGAACATGTGATCACATGACATCATATGATTATACATGTAATTCAGTGTCAGTTGCAAAATTATTTACTAAGAGCAGCTTATATATACACACAAAAAACATATAGCATGTATACACGTACATACATATACATACATACATATACACATATAACAGCTATTGGTCAGTAGGACAGAGTGTCTCAAAAGCAAACTACAAATCTTAGTATCAGTGGGACATGGCACTTTCACTTCCTATCCTGCTTAAAGCACACTTATTCAGTACTACAAATAAAGGTCTTTATCATATGCCCTGTATATGTACTGTATATGTTATGCCTCACTTTTTCCAAACATGCAAATATATTGAATCTCAATTTCTTGTAACTCAATCTTTCCCAATATGGGTCCTTCAATAAGGCAACTTTTTTTCTCCCCTTATTACTCTAAAAGGCATGGGTTTCTAATTGAATGGATTGGCAGTAGATTCAATTTAGGCAAAGAGAGAGGGGGGTTATTGTTTTGTACAGCACATAATTTTCTTATGGAACTGGAAATCATAACATATGGAGATGTCTATTTAGATATCTTTGAAAGAATATTGGACAAGTTAGTAGAGAAACTGCCAACAATGTAAGTCAATGAAACTTCTGTATCAGCAAATCTTCGTGTCTCCAGATGGTTGTGTTGCTTGTAATTTGCCATTGTTCTGCAATATTCTGCTTGTAAATCTAGGCCATTGTTTCGAAACTGATACTTGATAAAACTGGGCATTTTATATATATAAAAGTTTACATATACTCTGCATGCATTAAAATCAACCTGACTGAAATTTATTCCACTTTCACATGATTAAACATTTTTCTTTGGAGTTTATTCAAAAGTGGTCATTAAATTATCTGGAGCAGGGATTTGGGTATAGCTAAGGTCTACTGTTACAAAGAGTTAGATTGGAAAAATATAACAAACATTTTATGACCAATTTTGTTTTCCATTCTCCCGTTATATGTACATCTGGGTGGGAGGTGGAAGAGTTTGAAGGGAATTGTGAAGTGATACTTAATGGTGCAGTGCTGAATAGTCAAGTGATGCATGACTGATGAACATGTTTGGAAGGCTGAGAACCAGACGGGCACAGGCAATTCTCATCACAGTGACCTTACAAATGTGAAATGGGAGTTGAGTATTAGAAATGCAAGTGATGAGGCATAGCCTTGCTAAATCTGCACATTTTCCCTTTCTCTTTTTTAAATATTGTAATTTAATGTTCAGGATTAATGACAGCCTGTAAAAAGAAGTTATTTTGTAAGTCATGGGAGCAGCTACTTTGAAAGATGGAAGAAGAAGAGGCCAGGAGTAAAGGAACAGTTATAGAAGAGAACTAGAAAGAAGGTGAATATACGTGTCCCAGGATAATGTTGCAGGATCCACTCTGGTTCAGTCACCGGGACCAGATGTTTTGACTTCCAAGCTTTTGTACTCATGCTAGAGCCCATCTTCAGGGAAATTCTCTCTAGCAGGGTGTGTGCTGTTCTCTGTGTGGTATTTATAGTGTCTGTTGTAAGTGGCTTTTTAGATGTTGATTGGGTATGTTGATGACTGGCTTTTAAGTCATTAGCTGTCATTTGCTTGCTGCCCAGTCCTCGCCTTCTAAATATTTGATAGCATAGTGGTATATCAGAACTCCTGTTGACTGATGAGGGCCCTGTTTCCCAGGCTTCAATCTTTTCCCTGACTGTTTTTATGCCTGTTTGTCCAACAATTGAATGTGTGTTGTTTGAAGTGTGAGGCTACTAATGAGTTTGGGTCTTGTCGTCTGACCACTCACTTGTGTTCTTGCAAACTTATGGTTGGCTTCCTCCTTGTCTATCCTACATAGTCACAGGGACAATCCATGAAGGGTGCTCAGTAGTTTACAGTGAAAATATCTCCCATCTCCAAGGGATCTTTATAATGCATAATTTGTCTTCATATAGTAGCCTCTGTGTGTGTGATGCCCACTTGCAGATCTCAAAAGCTATGTTCTATGTTGCATTCAAATGATCAGGCAGATTACACAAGGAGTTTCAGTTGCGGGAAGACACATTGAACAGATGTCCGAACTCCCTTTTATTTAGCACCGCTTGCTCATCGCATTCGCAGATAGGGTACCAAAAACTCATCTGATATTACTTGTACATAAACGATTGGTTAACATATGTTTGGGTGTGCTCGTGATATCTCCATGCTTAGCTCATGTTACATTTAGCTGACTTCCTCAAACTCACTTCCTTAATGTCATCTACGTGCCGAATCTCTCAGCTGCTGTTTATCTAGGGCAGATGCATGTTGATGCAGCCCTTCCTGGTGTGGTTTGCCAGCTACCGAGAAGGCACATAGTCCCCATAGTTCTACAGCTTTCAAAATGTTTTTGAGAACTAGAAAGGACAAGCATGCCTTGAGCTGAATATTATTTATGTATCCATCCATCCATCCATTCATTCTACATCTTATGTAACCACCCACCTACCAGAAGGAACTCTGGACCAGTAAACAAATAAAAACACAATGCAATAAAAATCATTTAAAACAAGAATGCCCTATTGCTTAAAAAGGCAAAGGTCTGACCACTTCAGAATTCTGTCTCTCAGCCAGCACAAAAATCTCAAAAGCAGGATATAGGCACATCCACTAAAAAACTACCAGAAGCTTTGGACTTCTGACGCCGCAGGTACTAGACTATAGCAAGTCATCATAACTAGCAGCTAGTGATGGTTTGTTTATGGAGATTCTCAGTTATCCAGATCATGATTGTTCCAAATGTGCTTTTTCAAGAGGCAATTGGACTTTCTTTGCTTTTCCTTGAAGATGTTTTGCTTCTCGTCCAAGCAGCTGTGCCCTCCATGAGTTTATTTAATCTTCTTTCTAAGCCATCCAAATTTGTGACCCCAGTTTCCTATTGTGGCAATCAGATTAGCAATTGCAGCCCAGAAGAATAACAGAGTGCCAGAGCTTGATGGGTGAGGTGTTCCTAATAGTGGAAATCAAACATTGCCAACCTGCCTGCTGTTCTCTGAAGTCAAAAGAGACTGGCTTTTTTGTATTAAGCAGCAGCTGAAACAGCAGCTTCGATGACAACACTGTGTGTATATAATTCTGTCCTGATTTATCCACTCATGCTTTCTTGCTTACTGACAGCTTTTATTTCTAGACCTCATATATCATCCTCAACTGAGAGAAGGCAGGGGCTCTCCTAGGCCGCTCCTCAAGTATCATGGTAGGAAGAATGTAAGCCAACCATTCTAAATTAATTCCAGGCTCATTAATTGATTTTTGTTGACAAGAGTAATTTAATTTGGGAAAGCAGTAAACATGTGGGTGCTCACAAACTTTCCACTGAGAGCGTGGCTCAAAAAGGTTTTAGGTTAGTGGAATTCATTTGCTCTAAGGTGCAGAAAGAATATAGATATGCATTTTAAGCCAAGTTGGTGAAAAGTAATAACAAAGTAAAGAAGCTTTGGGTTTATTTTTATCTTGGATATTTTCTCAGTCTCCCCTTCTCCAACCCATGTCAAATAATCCCATACGTAAATACATTACTGACATTTAAACAGCATCATCATAAAAGAAAACATAAAAAGAGAAGACAAGTGCATTCTCCTCAATGAAAAACATCGGGAACAATTGGGAAGAAATGACTAAAGGAATAAAATAATGATATTGTTATTTCAACAGGTGCAGAGAACCAGTAAGGCTTGTACTGTGAAATGCAATGGCTCATGGAGGTGCAACATTCAGTGCATTATTAAGTGACATATTTGCTTTCAATGAATTGTGTGAAATTAGTTCTTTTTTCTCCATTCCCCAAGCAAAACTTCCAGGAGATTGATTGAAAGAATGTCTTCAGCAGATCTGGGGATGCAGGAACCTATAAGTTAGTATACTATTACACTGTAGTAAGAAAAATGAAATTAACTGGCACCAGTGTGCTTCCAGAAGTAACTTTACATCTGCCAGATTTCATGTCACACTTAAATGTATATACTTTTTTAATTTAAAAGAGAAGAAAAAAGTAGAAATGATAACCCAAATACTATCTGGGTTGATAGAAAATAAGGCAGGATGAAAATGAAATAAATAATGGGGAATTAGATCATCGTATGGTAAAAGAGTGATTTCTGCTTGGACATATCCATCATGGGAACCATTTTATTAGCATATCCATAACTCACTAAGTTCCAAATATGACCTCAGACCAAGAATATCACTACATGATGAGACAATGTGGCTGATACTGACAATACTTTCAGGTCAATATCGATTAGCCACTAGATACCTTAAAGGACACATCTGGTAAATCTGTCAAGCATGTTTTTCTCCAGTTCTACTTTTTGCATTGAAAATTTGTTCCAATCTATTTTTACTTAAAAAAAAGAAGGGAAAAATATACTTGAAAATTTATAGCCATTCCAAGATATATTTTTCCTTATATTTCAACTGGATGAATCAAGTAATCCAAAGGGATCATAATCCTAATTGGATCCCTCCACACTTCCTCTATAGTAATTAAAAGCAAAATTAGTTGCATGCTACTTAATGGACATAGCATTAGTTTGATCTTTGGTATAATTTGAATGACAGATATGAATAGATACAGGTACAGGTTTAGGTATACTACAAATATGTTTTTTGTTGGAAAGAATGTAGATCTCACATAGAGGATTGTTTTCAGCTATGTTTAATCATTTAAAATATTCAAATGATCAATAGTTTTTGCTCAAGGCTGTAAAATTAACCAGCTAAAATGTAGCCCCAGAGTTACAACATTTCAATATTTTCTTTTCCCTGAACATTTCTGTTTCAACAAATGGATTCAACAAATAATAATGGGGGGAAAGCCCACAATGATATGGAATGTTATGAAAAGTAGGGATCTTTAATTAATGTCCTTCTCTTAAATCCCCTAAGACAGAAGGAGAAGGAAGAAGGGAGAAAGGGAAGGAGGGAGGGAAGGAAGGAGGGAGGGAGAGAGGAACAGAGACAAAGAAAGAGAGCTTTAAAAACAAAAGAAAACTCATTTGCTGTGAGTAAATTTATGACATTTCCAATTCAGACAAGTTGTCCTAAAGACGTCTTCATTTCAGGTGAAATTGGTAGAATTTTAAAGTGCTTTTAAAGTGCTTTCAATTGTGTCCAGTATTTTGAGAGCCAAGAAATTTGCAAATTACCAAGTCAGGTTCATGGATCTGACCACATGTTCTTTCAGGCTCATTACCAAAATTTCTTGAAAACAGCCACTGAGAGGATAAATCTTGCCAAAGTCTTGGAATCTTGAATTTGGCTTAGGATTTTGATTACCAAACTAATGGCTTTCTTACCACCGTGCATGGCTGTCAGGTTTCAGATTTATTCAGTAGGAAATCTGATAGCTGCTCCCAGAGGAGAGAGGTTGTCATGCCATATCATATTTTCTATCCACTTGTTCTCTTGCCCTATGAATCCTAATCAAGAAAGAAAAGTCAATTGCAGTAACCTACCAGTTATGAGACTTTCCAGTCACATAAAACTGGCTGGCATCAGATTTATGAACAAGAAGTAAGGAGGCGTGGAGTATAAAGCAGCTGTTTAAAGAACCTGTGTTAATGAAAGAAAGACAGAATTACATTTTGAAGAGTTCAGATAAAGAAAGCTAGGACATATTTGAGGTCTTTGTCAGTAAACGATTCTTGAGAGAAGAAACAATAAGGGTTATTGTGGGAAACAAAGATATTCTGAAGCACACATTTAATTCCGTGACCTAAACTTTTGCAGGACTGTGTCAGAATGGAAGAACATTGTCATCACAATTTATTTAATTATTAGATTTGTTTTCTGCCTACGTTGCCTCAAGGCTAAACTAAATTGCACAGAACTCTGTAGTTCTCAGATCTAAATATTTTAGATTAAGCCATTTGCTTTCTTCAAATGAAATTGTGTAACCCAACAAGATCCACTGTGGTAGAACAATACTGATGATCCACACTTCGCACTAACATATAACTCACCGATATTTCTTGGCTCAAAAGTCATATTCAAAAATTCATAAGTGGGGAAGAGAGAACAAATGTATCAGTTCCAAAAAACCATTGCTCTGTTAGCATTTTGATTCATTGAATTTTCATCACATTGAAGCAGGATTTAGTGAAGGTATTGGGAGAAAATTAGTGAATTTTCTAAATTGCTGACAGGGAGCTGTCAGCACTGTCCAGCCAGCTCATTAACTAAGCCCAAAATGTATTGCTGATAAAAGCTGTGAAATAAATATGGGGAGATGAGAACTGGATGGCATGTGCAAAAAGCGTAGTTCTGCATCCAATAAGTGAAAAATCACAATCACCTGATAATCCAAGGTGGAGACAATCCCACAATTTATTTTTCTCCTCAAACCTGGCAGCACCTATGTCTGAGCATGCAGAAGAAATTGAGTTAGCAAATGTGAGAAATATATTGTTTCCAGTCACAATAAAAACTCTTTCATATTACAGTTATAGGATTCCATTTATATCTTACCCAATCAATAGACATTCAACTGATACATTCCAGTGTAATCATTCTGAGAGTAGAGAGTATTAACTAGTATCTGAATAGTCAGAATTAATTTAGCAATGTTCCACAACATTTCCATTTTGTGTCTATGGAGTTCCCAATCATCCAGGTCATAGTTGTCCCAAATACGTTGTTTTGTTTCCCCAAAAAAGTGACTGGACTTTCTGGGTTTTATTTTCCTTTGAAAACTCATCCAAGAAGTGAAAAAGTGTTCAAAGGAAAAAACCAAGAAAGTCCAATTACCTTTTGGAAAAAAGCACCTTTGGGACATCACAATTTGTGACACTGAATGCCCTAATGCACTACTAGGGACCATTCAAAGATTCTTCTCAATGTGCATTCTTTGAGATTCATTGTCCTCAGAATGTTCTGCTTACTATGCTTTCAGAAACAAAGTTTGCAGAGTTGTTGCTGTCACATCTGATTGCTGACTAGTTGCTCCTTCTGAAATTGGGTGAGTTGCAGGTCACTGTTTATATCTCATGGGCCAAACATGCATTGTTCCAGAGGTAGTAATTAGTTGGGCTGCTGTTGTTGGGGATAACAGCACTGTTCTTCTGAATGTTTGAGGGTATGGAGGATACAATGAAGGAGAAGCAGGGAAATAAAAGCATCTGTCTATATCTTGGGAGAAGGAGAAAGGCAGAAGAGAAAGAACTCTTCTGACTGCAGCAGCAGTAGCAGCAGTAACTTAAACCATGTACTTGGGAATAGAGGAAAAATAGATTTATAGAAGGAAATTGAATGCAACCAAGGTATAAAAGTTACAGATATGAATAGCTGCCTTGTGGAGCCACACAAAAAAACACCACCACCACCTGCCTTTGGTTATCAGATGATATTCTTATTATTCAGGTACTCAAAGTAGAAATGGCCATGTAGACGTAGAAATCTGAATGGGAGTCTTTCTGCAGGCAGCTGGAGCACTGCAGATTGCTGGCACTCCAGATCTATCTTCTCTTTGTGACATAGAATGTTCCATGGGAAATAGCAATAGCACTTAGACTTATATACTGTTTTGCAGTGCTTTACAGTCCTCTCTAAGCAGTTTACAGATATTGTCTCAGCATATTGTCTCAACAATTTGGGTCCTCATTTTACTGACCTCTGAAGGATGGAAGGCTGAGTCAACCTTGAGCCTGGTGAAATTTGAACTGCCAAATTGCAGGCAGCCTGCAGTCAGCAGAAGTAGCCTGCAGTACTGCACTCTAACCACTGCACCACCGTGGCTCAATTCTTGTTCTTTGCTGTAGAATCACTTGATCCAGCTTCAGCCTTCCTCAACAGTGGTCTTGCACTGAAATGGTGCCACCACGGTGAGGATATTTCCTCTGGAAATGTAAGTGAAAATCAGTTTGGTGTAGTGGTTAAGGCATCAGGCTTGAAATTGGGAAACTGTGAGTTTTAGTCCCACCTTAGGCACAAAGCCAGCTGAGTGACCTGGAGCCAATCACAGTTCTAGGAAGGTGATAATAGCAAACTACTTTTGTAAAATCTTTCCAAGAAAATTAGAGGGACTTGAGAATCAGACACAATTCAATGGAAGGGGAAAAAACTGTAAGCGGTCTGTCTAGAAGAAGCACAGAGACTTACAGAGATAAGGTCACAAAGTGATGTTAAAGAAGTCAATAAATTGATGACGATCCTTTACCTGCCACTGTCAGGAACTACTCAACAATTGAGTAATTCATTGGTCTATTAGCTAAAAGCCCCAATATGATTACTATCAGGGACAAACATATTTTTTTTAGTATAAAAACCAAATGCAATAGAGCCCTATTTCAGTGTAATTCAGATTTTCACAGGATAAATGAAGTTAGGTGTGTGTTATGTCTGAAATGAAAACCAGCATGCAATCAGTATGAAGACAACAGAAATGTTCTAAGATATTGATGTTTGATTATAGTCTTCCAATCTGGCTACACTCGCTAAGATAACATAAAAAAAATGATTATGGCCCGTTTGTTGAACACTTGCTTTATGTTGTCTCATATTTTGGACTTTATCAAGGGAATACTAGGTGACAAAAAGAGGGAAAGATTATGATGAAAGCTGTGATACAAGGTGTTTTATCAACAATGCAGGCATTATTCCACATTGGTCGAAGCCTTTAGGATCATTTTTTTTTTATTAATTCTAGCCTTTATATGATAAGTCTTTTTTTATCAAGCAGGGAGAAAAGATCAGCTTTCTAATTAATTGTTTTCAGTGTAACTTCTGTGTTGAGACATTACATTATTAATGTTCGCTAAGTGATTAAGCAGTGGCAAGCAATGCATTTAACTGATTCAGAAACTTTATCTGATGGCCCCTTCATTCTGAGAGCTGAGCCAACTATTTAACACAAAGTTCCTATCTCAATTAGCCTGACATAAAATGATTCAAAAATGGTTAAAATCATATTTTATTCTCTTTCTCTGCTTTTGCTTTCCGATGTTCATTATCAAAACAAACTTTCCAAGACAATATGAAGTAGATACATCAGCCAAACACAGCTTTTCTTTCATCCTTATCCTAGCCGCCACTTCCCCTAGCGCACACAAACTGTGTGCCTGCTTACTATCTTGTAATCACTTCTTATCTGATGAATATAAATGCAAACTATGCCATTATTGTTAATTATCCCAGTGCTAAGGTGAGCATTCCAAAGGGTGAGGGAATGGTTAGGAGACAAATAAAAGTTATAGGTGTGAAACTGGTTGTTCCTGTCACTTTTGATCCACCTATCCAGCACTGCAAAAGGAGCAAGGGGCATTCCAAAAGGGGAGGATAGACATAGTCATGGTCATGTGATTTCCCCCTTAACAAGCATGTATCTTAGCGATAGAGTTGCTGGCCCCAATTATGGTCACAAAATAAGGACAAATATAGGTTTATTTTTGTCTCCATATTTTTGAATTCTATGTTTTATTTATAATAATAACTGGAATGCAGAAGTTTTATGAAGCCATTTTATTTTTATGAACTGATGAGTGCCGTTTATGATTACAGTGGTCTATATATCTGATAAATAAATAAATGAAACAAGGCAGTTGATCAGTAAATGAAAATATCTTCACATAAGACGCCTACAGGTTTTGAAAAGGCCTTTTGACGGTCTCAAAAATGTCAGCATTGTAGATATTGGGAAGTCTGTTCTTGCCATACTAAAATCTATATATGCTAGTTGTGCTTGCATCATTCTGGAACCATGGTGGCAATATTCTTAGCTTCCTTAAGCTTCCTCATACCTTTGTTTTTCAAACTGCTCCGAGAGCGTCCAATACACATTTGCCCATTGCAAAAGCTACATATTATGGGCCAGCTCTTTTATCTTTGAATCTCACACAGCTTCAATTTGTAGTCATATCTGTGGCAATTATTCTATATTTTTCTGTACTGAAAAATGCATTTTTTCTATGTATTGAGAGAGGGAGTGGGAGGGAAATTTTGTAAATGTTTATCACAAGAAAGTGATAAATGGCAACTTCTATTTACACTGAAATTTTCTACGTGTATGTGTTTAAATACAGTATATGTTTCATGATATTTAAGGTGCCCAAATGCAGTCTTCTATTTTAGGCCTCATTCTTTTTTAGGAGTACACTTGAGTGTGAGGGTAAAGCTGATAAGAGCTTTGTGCTAGAATATTATGCTAGTAGAATCACATAATGCTTATATGTGACAGAGAAACCTATATTTCTATTTTTTTTTTAAATGCATTTAACTAAGTATTTTATCAGGCTTGTCTGCCAAGCCCACTTTGCAGAACATATAACACATTTGTCAAATACAATTTCAACTGCCTTTCAATAAAATAAGAAGTTCTTAAATAACTCTAGAAGCCAATTCAGCATTAAGGTCCCACAACCTCACAATCCACACTTCTCGTGAGAGTAATGTCTTCTCAATGTTGCTTATGCCATTAAATTTTAGTTGCCTGGTGAAAAAAGAATAGGATTAGAGATATTTTCACATTAACTAGTTGGGTAAATCTTCCCAAAGGACAGATATAGACTAATCTAATCCAGTTTGAAACCGATTATTGGAAACATGGTCCTTTAAAAAGGCCTTAGGCAAATCAACAAAGTTGTGTCCTTTTGTTTACAATTCAGATTGGTATACAAATCATGGCTCAATTGAAGCATTCTATTTCAGTGTTAATTACTGATTGGGAAGGGAGGAGCAAACAAGAGGAAGAAATCACCATTATTTTCACTACCCTCCACATGTCACTTTGGTGTAGTGGTTAAGGCATCCACCTAGAAACTGGGAGGCTGTAAGTTCTGCTTTAGGTACAAAGCTGGATAACTTTGGGCCTGTCATTCTCTCTTGTTCCTAGGAAGCAGGCAATGGCAAACCAGTTCTGAAATCTTGCCAAGAGTATTGCAAAGACTAATCCAGGCAGTTGCTACAAATCAAAACTGATTCAAAGGCACAAATACACATGCACACACCCAAACACTCACCATATGTCACTGTGGTGCATTATGTTGACCCATGTAGCTTTTTTGTACACTGTAGATCATGGGTGTCAAACTCATGGCGTCACGTTGCTGTCACATGACATAACACAATGTTTTTCTCCCTCACAGAGTTGGGGTGGGCATGGCTTGCATGTGATGCATCCAACCCGTGGGCCACCAATTTCACACCGCTGCTGTAGAGAATCTTTAATCATGCTGGGAATTTGTTTGGACAAAGCATGTTTCCTTCTGCAATCATTCATGAGGCTTTAGCATGTTTCCAGAAAATTATTGGGAAGGAAATACAATTTCTTCTTCTTTATCATTGCCATCCACAATGCTAAGTCTTTAAATGAGTACAGAAGCTGCCAAACCACTACCAGAGCCCCCAACTACTTGCAGTTGTGACCACAATTATTTTAAAAAAGACAAACGCTTCCAGTGGGAAGCATTATTTGTCTTATTTCCTATCCTTTGATTTCCTTCCTGTTTTCATTCCCACTTTTTTTTTCCCATCTCAATATTAAGTTCTTCAGCTGTGAAATAGCTCATTCACTCTCTGGAACTTGGAGGACAAGTAACGGTTCTCTTGAGGAAAATTGATTTTATTTCCATCCTTACATAAATAACTCAGTTATAAATATTATTTTATAAACTTCCTCAGTGACTGAGTAACATCTGTTTTCAACATTATCCTGCATTCAGAGATTTGGGGAAAAGTCTTTTTTACAGGCCATCAATGAGAGCTATGTAGTAGAGACCTCTTGCTAAAATAATACCTTTGTCACAGTCAATTCTCCACATAAATTGTGAAGTATGTAATAAAAAAGACTTGCTGGCTGGTTTTCCTATTTTTTTCCTCTCATTCCCCCACTGAGAAATATTCAGGAGAAACACAGCTGAACCCCTGGGGAAATGAGTTAGAGTTCTAGCACTGAATTGTCAAACTCCAAATAGTTGTGAATCAAAATGTATATATTACAAAATTCACTTTTTAATGATTTATGGTTCAATGTGCAAATGGAATAGTTTTGGAAAGTAATGTTTTCCTCTTTCTCGGGATTCAAAAATAAACATTGATTTTTAGTTTTCATTTCAGTTTATTTGTTGCTATCAGCTTTGGATAGGTTTCTCTTTCCCATCTCAATGAAATGATTTTTTTTAAAAAAATTGTTTTCGGTGTTTGATATTATTTTTTGACAAAGAAAGGAGGGGGGGGAAACCGTAGACTTTTATCTGCATTCAATAGGTAAATCAGCAAAAGTTTTCTCTGTAAACATGCATGTTCCCATTCCAAATAGTGGAAATTTGAGCATTGGAGCATTGGAGAAGAAGTTAAAACTGATATTCCAGTCCTAGGTAGTAGAACTACAATGCCTTTTCTTTCAATAAAGCTTCATATAGTAAATGAAAGGTATCATCCTGTTCAAATACCCAAGCAAATACCCAAGTTATGGTGCTGTTTATATGGCTAAGATAAACTATAAGAACAATTACCATAAGATCATCTACTAGTAAGGGATGAGCAGCATTACCTTCAGCTAAAATTTATTCTGAGATTTAGTTATTAGCCACTATAAATTGTTGGAGCTATTTGTTCTTTATCAAATAATAAGCATACTTAACTAGTTGGTAAATGTCTTCCAGAATATACTCAATTATATATTTTAGATGATGGCATGGAATAAGGAATTTATTTCATTACAGTTGTTTTTTTTAATCTTGCCAAATTACAAAATTACTCCTAGTAGCTCACAATATAAAATCACAATAGTCATAAAACCATTTTGGATGTATTATGTGAAGACCTAAATCTCTGATGAATGCTCCAATGGTGAGAAAGAGTAGATGATGACCAACAAGGATGAACTCAGTTACAGTGGCAATGACATCAGCGTTGGAAGACTTGAAAGACCAGATGAGGCACAGATCTTCATGAAGAAAAATCTGTCTATGTGGTCATTAGTATTGTCTTCAACTTCTGAAGACAAACTGCAGTACATCACTAGTTAAAACCTAGACTAACATATTCTAGCATAGTCTATCCTAATCTATAGTTAATCCCTGAATCTACTCTGTATCCAGGAGTTGTTTATTCCCTGAAAGAAAAAAGCCAATATCATTCACACAAATCCAGTATGTGTACACTTATAGGCAAAATGTCTATGAATTTATAATTACAACTAATTCAGTAAACAAAATATAATACAAGGCTATGGATAGTTTTAAAAGTATTTGGAAGACATATTTTGGAATGCAGTGGAATACAAATACATGTTAAAGCAGCTACATCCTTCCCATAAGAAGGGAAAAGAATGTTTTGATCATTAAAGCAGTCACCTTTCATGTAATTCATTGAGGCAGCTACAGGATTCTTCAGGCTCTTGTGAAAAGCTAATTTTATGATGAGTGTTGGGCTCTTTAATTTTAATAAATTCAAGGGTGCACTGTTTCCAGTTGCTCAAGGTAGGTGGGTTTCTGAAATAGTATACAATTAGACCTATTTTTTAAAAAAATCCAGGAAAAGACAGATACTTCCCAAAAAGAAAAAGTAGTTTCTTTGTTCTTCATTTTTATACACACACACATACACACACACACACACAGAGAAATGTTATAAACATTGTGTAATGATAGCATTCTTGGTGAAAGTAGCTCTTAGAGATCCACATGGAAGTGAGAAAGAAATTTTTGTTTTGAAGCTGCCATTTTGATTTTGTAACTTGTATATATAAATTCAGTTTTACTTTATGTTATTTATCCATCTATCTATCTATGTATCATCTATCTATCCTCTATCTATATATCTATTCATTAATAAATCAGTTCCTGGAATACTTGTCTTAAACCAATTTAAATAAGTCTAGAATGATCATATGGCAGAATCACTTAAAAGTGCAGTGAACATGCCCTAGGTTCAAAGGGTCCAATAGGATGGTATGCACTACAGATAATTGAGCTTACAGTAATGAATGTTACTATATTCAGAGGGACTTATTTTTGAGGAGATATTGCTATGTTGGGCTTTTCAATTATAATTGGACCATTTTTTTCCCCAAATCACTCTGCCCATTCATTAAAATCAGTCACCTGAAGGCTTTTTTTGCCTTTCCTACAAGTACTAGAAATAACCTTTTCATTGGGTTTCATTAATTTCTGTAGTACCCACACTGTAGGAAAGTTTGCTTTATATTTAAATATCAGGTTTTAAATTATTTTTCTTACATGCATTAGGACATTGATAGTAATTTTAGAATTCTGGTATAGTTTAAGTTATTGAAATGAGCTGTTATTCTTTTATTTGTGGTTCTGTGTTTATATTTGATCTATATTCTTCATCCTGCAAACACAGATCAATCTTTGCACAATGACTTATTTACAAAAATAATTATATAAGCTGTTGAATAATGAAAAAATCCCAAAGCTTTCTGTCAATTGTAGTAATTATAATTATAAATTATAAAATAAATGTAAAATATTCTATACATAGGAATATTTATATTGTAGAAACATTTATTTATAAAAATCATTCTATCTAGCTGTTGAATAATGAAACAATCCCAAAGTACATTCTGTCAATTATAGAAATAAAAATATAAATGTAAGCATAAGAGCATAGGATATCAATTATATAAATGTATGTAATTATATACTATTGTTTCTCTCTCATAATAGTGTGAACAATTTGTCTCTGAGCATTTCAGAATGTCGTGAAAATACTGAACTGAAGTTCTGTTGGAATACATTGTCCCTTGTGAATTGTCTTAGTATTTAGTTTATCAGAGAAAATCTTGGGTAAGGCCAGTTTATCAATGTACTTACCAGAGAAATGCACTTTTGTCATTGAAAGATTTCCAGTTATTAGCTTAGAATTTGTCACAATACAAAATCTAAGAAAGAATCAGATTGGTTTAGTGGTTGAGGCATCAGGCTAAAACCAGGAGATCACAGGTCTTAGTTGTACTATGAGCATCAAGCCAATTGAGTGACCTTGTGACAATCACTTTGTCTCAGAAGGAGAGAATGGCAAATTACTTCTGAAAAAAATTACCAAGAAAAATGGCAGGGAACCTGTCTAAGAGATCTCCAAGAATTGGACACAACTGAATGGAAGAAAGAAAAAGTCCAAGTAGTGAGCAAATAATAGCTAAGGCAAGATCACATGACATTTTATGTCATTTTAATTTTATATGGGGGCCTTTCTAGTTCAAATAAAAACATCTGAAATGTAGAATCTGAGCCTTCATGTCCTATTAACTCCAAGTCTGGAATGGAAAAACATGAAAAGAAGAAAGACTAATTATCCACCAATAACATTCTTCCTCCTCCCAGTTGCATTCCTGCTAGCACATTTACAGTAACTAAATAAATTATACCCTTGAAATAGACTTAGCTTATGTATCAAATTTGAATGTATTCTCTAAAAAAATAAAAGTTAAATTTTAAAATATGGCTGACTCTTTTTTAAAGAAAAATGCATTCTACTGTCATTCCTCCATGTTTTCTTATGCATATTTTTTTCTAGCATTAAAATCTGGCAATGAAGAAACAAATTCAGAACTGACTGTTTTTTCAGTTCATCAAGCACATCCAGAACTAGAAAAAAATCCACTCCAAAATTATTTCCACCTCTCAGATTCACTTCCTTCTCTTTTTCTGCTCTTTATATTCAGTAAATGTGAAGTTTTATTCCTCAACTAAAAATAGATAAATATAAAGTTGTAACTATTGAATAATCATATCTGTGGAATAGACCAATATTTAAAATTGTGAATTATATTAGCTGACATATGAAGCTTCTTCATATATTACAAAGAAAAAAGAAGCTAAGTCATTGAAAATTTGCATGATGCTGCGCACATATTTTCTATAGAGGTATTTCTCAACTTATGATTCTTATTACTAGATATACACATAATAGCATTTAATTCATGTAATCTTATATTTTTTAGACTTTATTGTTATTCAGCTGTCATTTTCTGTTAACATTGAATTTTACAGATCATAAAACACCCTTTCCTCAGTCTTCTTTAATTCAAACTGTCATTAAGTGAATGAACATCAGCTGAAGACTATATTTGTGTCAATGACCATAAATGAATAATCATTCAACATTTATCCATTCCAAATAAGGAACATTAGACACCTTTTAAAAATAGATTAAATGTATCAATATTTTTATCTACTGTAATGCATTGCATTTTCAAGTTGCTTTTAAAAATGGATAGTTAGCATGCAGCTTATATCTCTTTGAAATTTGTATATCTTAAAGTACTCATTGTTTCATTAGGAAACAAAATTAGAGTCTATTTTGGAATGCCTCACTCATTTCAATTATCTTCTGAGTAACCTAGTCAAAATACTTCCTCATGATAAAGAACAGTTTTTAAATTTGACATTACCAGAAAATGGCAGAGCTGAATAATAATGAAATCTAAAATAAATGAAATAGATGAGACGCAAAATTAAATTAAATGCTACAATGTGTATATCTAGAGTCACCTTGTGGAGAGATGGGTGGCAAATAAATTAAATAAGTAAATAAAATAAAATCTAGCAATAAGAATATCTGGGAATTGGGTCTGTTAAAGCACGTGCTCACCGAACCAGTTGCAGACTTTCACAGAATTACATCACTGGTTAGGATGTCCCTCAAACCCAGAGTCAGCCTTGAATTTGCTTCAGAATTTTAAAAAAGCACGGAACCTCCAGCAGTGTATATAGCATTCAAGCAATATCCAAATTTAATTTTTGAAAGATATGTTTAATATAATATCTGGAAGGAGACAGACTTATTTTTCTGAATCAAATATGAATAAATGTTATGGAGTAAGAAAAGAGCTTAGAAGCATCTCCGAGTCTCTTGGCTAGTCCTATCTCATATAAGTCCTGTATAGCAGAAAGTATTCTACAATAATAAGAGAAAGGAAAGGGGAAGAATTCATTGAGAACATTTTTTTTTCTCAACACCATAGGTGGACAGAGGTAGAGACAATGATAAAATAAAGAATGTTAAAATAGCCAAAATCCATGCTGCTTAGAGAACTTGGCATCTTCAAAAGTTTCACCAAGATGGCAACCAGGGCAGAGTTATGATCCAATTGCCATTAGATAAGATGCTGAGAACTGTGGGCATTCTGCACAAAATAAGCTGAGAAAGAAAAAAAAAGATTTTTTTTTCCCTTAGGACCTGAAGTAGCTATAAACTGCGAGTATTAAAATGCACTATAATTTGTTATCTGAGATTGGCAAATTTCGTTTAGAGGGATACATATCTAGAGGGAATGATTTTGATCTTGCTGCAAAGAAGTTGTTGCTAAAATGCAAGCTAGCTCTTTTGTTGCAAACTAAGGCAATAATGGAGCACAGGCTGCAGCTCAGCTATTTTAGGTATCCAGGAAATAAAACTCATGCAGTATTTTTCTCAATAGATTGAAGCAGCTAGGAGCTGACTGACCAAAGCAGCCCTATCCATTCCACAGTTGTATATCTGAGAGGTATTTTTCACTCCGCTTTGTTTGGTCTTGAAGTTCTGACACAAAGGAGTACAGAAACCACTCTTCCTTCCCATTGTATTGATTGGGATTTCTAAGCTGACTGTTACCACTGACATCTAGTGCAAGGGGCTTGAGCCCTTACAAGTGAAAAGCAGACAAATCCCTGGCTTTGTAAAAGCTTTCATGAGGTCAGTTCACCAAATTTAGAATACACCCTGTTTGGGGGTTGTCAGATTAGCAGCCATCAGCATCAACCCAACACTTTTCTGTCTCTGTTTTCTGCTACCCTGCCACAATTGACTTGCTTTTCATTCATCAAGTTCTACCACATGGCAATCTCGCTAGGGAACTGTTGGTTGTTCCTGTTGAAAACTCTTCATCACAGAATTGGGTGCCTTTCAAAGGATTGATCATGGTGGAAAGGATGGGTAGTTCAAATGGAGATGACGGTGGGGGGGGGGGAGGCAGTGTAAAAGAAAATAGTGCTATTTATCATTATGACCATATAATGTGCTAGAAAGTGATCCATTTCTTTATGTGAAGTGTATCACCAGTTCATGTTTAACTTTACTTTGCACTTACAGATCATTTAGGATGAAAGCCAGAATTTAATGCATCACTTTCCTTTGTGCTTCTTTTTTTATTCTATTAATAGAGGGGGCATTTGTAATCAAAGTTGCTAAACAATGGGAAACTTTAGTTTGCAAGGAAAACATTTCAGTTATCACTGGATGGAATTTCTCCCTCTAGATCAGGGGTGTCAAACTCACTTCATCAGGGGGAATGGGCGGGGCTTGGATCGCAGCGAGACGGGATCTCTGTTGGGTCTCCGATGGAGAGTCCCGAACCCAGCTCAGAGGGGGGGCCATAGCGGTCTAGATCATCTTGGAGAGACGGTTGAGGAAGAAGCAATGTCGGAAGACCCACGGGAGCCATCGCGATCTC
>JANHFL010006903.1:510762-523526 GCA_032468155.1 Oxyrhabdium leporinum | reverse complement strand
AGGGGGCGGGGGAGTCTGAGGAATGGAATCCGAGGAAACCTCAAGGAGACGACTTGAATTGGTGAAATTAAATTTGCCAGAAGCTGCTGATAACACTCTCATTTTTCCTGCCTGGCTTAAGAAGTCTAGATGAATGTCGGGGGGGTGGGCGTGGCCATAGTGGGCGTGGCCTAGTTGGGCCTTTCCTTAAGCCTCCGGGAGGGCGAAAACAGCCTCCCTAGGCTCCAGAGACTCTCTGGAGGCTGGAAACAGGCCCATTTCTGGCCTTCGTGAATTTCTGGGAGGACAGTTTTTCGTACCTTTTTATAAGACCTTTTTGTCAACCCCACCCCCTACCCCAATGGTGGCCAACGGATCCATACGCCATTGAAATCAATAGGTTGAGTTCACACAACCTTAACTTCAATCAACAAAACACAACTGCTTCTTCACATAACATGCTATGTCCGTGCTATTTTCTGATGAGTGTGAAAACAACGACTGAGTTGTACAATGGGTTGAACCACCATATTACTCATCCCTCTTTGAACCTGGTCTAGCATCTTGCAGTATATTTGCATTTGTGGTATTCCCATTTTGATATTTAGCAGAAAACCCAGTTGAAGCAAACTAACTAGTCCACTGTTGGTTGCGAACTTGCTATATTTATCAAAACCTTTCTTCTAACTTTCTCCTAAATAATATATGCTCAGAGTTGTTTTTTCCTTTTCCCCCAGCCCCCCCCCACCCCACTATCTGAAATATGCTAAAATAACGAAACAGATTTTTAATTGAATCCAAAAATGAAAGAAAATAGTGACCTCGTTTCTGAGGTAGTAACTTTATATAACACATGGGGTGAAGAGAAAGAGAGAGAGAAAGGAAGAGAAAGAGAGGGTGGGGGGGGAAAGCAAAATGAATTAAATTACACATCTAACAAGCATAAACACAAGTCTGCTCCCAGCAAACACGGCTCAGTTGTTCAAAGAGACATTGAAGAGGTATTGAAGGCTTTTATCTCTTTAGAATTCCGAGTATCAGATAAATCTCCCTGCTTCGATGCTTAAAGCAGTCCATATGACGGTACGGATCTTATTTTTAAGAAACAGAAAAACTAAGAGCAGCCGGTTGCTTTTTCTGAGAGGCCAAGCTATGAGAATGGAAAGTCCCACCCAGGTAAATAAAAAGCACAAAGGCAGTTCTCCAAAGTTTTGTGAACGCCTGAAAAAGATCAGCTGAAAAGCAACAAGCGGCATTTTGAGCCAAAGATGGTGAAGAGTGCGAAGCAACTTGATGGAAAACATTTCAGTTCCAAATTGGATTCTATCTGTAGTATATTTTGCAACCAATCTGCAGCGCACGGGGCCCTTAAGGACGGCTTCTAAAATCTTATCTATCTTTTCATTTAGCCGGAAGACGATCTGCAGACTTTCAAACACAGTTTCCGCCTTCTGCTTTGCTACCGTGTTCCCGATCAATGGATATTTTGGATCTGGGCAAGGAGCATTTTCCGAAGGCCTGGCGCGTTTCCATTTTGATTGTTTGAAGTTCAGGGGAGGATGTCTCTTCAAAGCAGCAAAGCGACTTTCAATTATTGAAGACTTGCTAATGTTCCATTTTTTGCGCCATGAAAATTTTAAGGAACTTGTAAAGCGTAGCTAGTGAGTCATTCTTGGCCTGTCTCTGCGACCGAGAAAGTGAGGGTTGCTGTGAGGGCCTGAAGCTCTGATGGATGGAGGCGAATCTACATGTCCCGGGATAACACTTGCAGCAGGATCCAATCTGGGTCGGTCACCGGAACAAGACGTTTTGTCTTCCGAGCTTTGGGATTCGTGCTGGGACCAATCTTCAGGAAGCTTCTCTCTAGCAGAGTGTAGAAGAGCACTGATGATGTTACGTAGTTGGGTAATGAAACGCCTGCAAGAAAACAAGCAAGCTCAGAGAGCACCAAGGACCTCTCTGCGTATGTTTTGGCTGTTCTGTGTGTGGTATTTAGATGGTACCCGGTTGTGTGTGGCTTTTTTAAATTGTTGATTGGGGTGTTGATGGCCAGCTATGAAGTCATTGGCTATTGTTTCCTTGTGCTACCAAGCCCTCACCTCCTAAGTACTTGATATCATCACCATCATTTTAGCCACTGTCTGTCCACTGTAGGACGAAGGCCTCTTCCACACGTTTCCAACCAAGATGGTCCTGAGCTTTCCTGGAATTAAGCAACCTGGAATTAAGGAGGAACTTCCTAACAGTGAGGACAATTAACCAGTGGAACAGCTTGCCACCCAAAGTTGTGGGTGCTCCATCACCGAAGGTTTTTAAGAAGAGACTGGACAGCCATCTATCTGAAATGGTATAGGGTCTCCTGCCTGAGCACGAGGCTGGACAAGAAGACCTCCAAGGTCCCTTCCAGCTTGATTCTGATTCTAATTCTGTGAGTCAGTTTCCAAGTGTCTGAATTTTGAATCACGTGACCATAGGGATGCTGCAGTGGTCAGAAGTGTGAAAAAATGGTCATAAGACCCTTTATTTCAGCGCCGTTGTAACTTTGAATAGTCACTAAATGAACTGTTGCAAGGCCATGACTAGGCACATAGAAAGAGAGCTCAAGCATTTTGCTTTTCAAACATTGGAACACCCTCTACCTGGTCTACACGACAAGCATTTTCCAAAACAGGAAAAAAAAAAAGTCAAGAACATAATGTTCATGACCGCCATATTCCACTAAGACATCCGTCAACGTTTGATGTCCTTCAAAACATTTCTGATCTTCTAACTGAACTGAGAAGAGCCCACTTCATTTTTCCCTCCGGGTGAAACTCAAATTAAGAAAAGAGAAGTTCTGTCCAGGAGCAAAAGAATTCATAATCCGGAGGTCCCCTTGGGTGTTTGTTAATTCTTCATCAAAGGAAGAGCAGTCGCTGAAGTGAGAAAGCCACAAAGAGCTATAGCGTGGCAGCTGCTGTTAATTCTCTCCCCACTCCAATGCTTCTTACTCTTCTGCTCGCCAATGCTCAAGACACAAGGGCTTAAGAGCTAAACGTTGAGCAATGTTGATGTCACAATTCATGCTGTGCCAACCTGTTGGATCTTAAAATAGAAAGGCATCTCATTCCAAGAATTGGCACGGATTAACAACAAACGATTCTGCTGCTTCAATCTGGTGTGAAATCTTGCAAAAGTAGATTGCGCAGGACGCTCAGCTGGTTTCGAGCATTACTCATAAAGATGATGAGAGCCTGTGAAGCATTAGAAGTGCTTCAGAAACTGACCCCTACGGCACACGGGTGCTTCTGTTCCACAGCTACAGGTCAAAATGTTCTTAGACAATGAAGTCTTCCTGTTTTCTTCCTGCGTCCTGATTTTTTGACAAATGAAAATATTGGAAGCAGTAGATAGATTCTGCCGTGAAGATAATGCATCAACAGTAAACAGCAGTCAAGAACTATGCTTCGGACTGGAATTTAGTAGGATAGCAAATGAAAGCCTTGGAAAAGATATTCAGATGCCGTGATATGTCTATAGTTGGCTGGCTGGCTGGGGGATATCTGGGAGTTGAAGTCCATGCCTCTTAAAGCGTGGTCTTACCAAGACATTACTAAGGTGGAAGGAAACACAAGAAGGAGGATAACAATCAGCAAGACAGATGGACTGGTTGAGGAATTGGTGCTGATACTAATTAGATGGCATGTAATCCCTGAGTTTCTAATGTTGGAAAGTCAGGTTAATTTACACACTGTTGATGGCTTCAGAGTATGTCAGACCACCTCATTTGGGCCAAATCCTTAGAACATAGAATAACAGAGTTAGAAGGGATCTTGGGGGGGGTGTCTTCTAGTCCAACCCCCTGCTCAAGTCAGAGACCCTTGAAGTCTTCGAATCCTCATCCCCAAAATGGGCTTCGGAATCCTAATTTAGCATCTGAATTGCTCATGCCTGCAGTAGCTCTGGGATGAGGATGCTCCTTCTAAGACACCCATGTCATCGCCAAATATATTTTTTTTTACTATCTGAATGTTTTATGACAAATAAGATTGTCTCTTCATTTCCTCTCTTTCTGTTGCGTTTCTCATGCTGATTTTACTTAGTGTCTTCAGCTGACATAACTATCTCCCAAGAATTGTGGGAACTTGATGACTAAAATCAATTTAAAACAAAAATATTTCTCGACATGAAAAATTTACGGCCGGGAATGAGCTGTTTCAAAACAAGAAGGATCGAAGTGCAGAATATCAATTGGTTTTCTGATTTTTTTTTCCCTCTCCCCCCCCCCCTCCTTTCTTTATCCCACAGATTATGGAGACGTCAAATAGTAAATTCTAAAGATCTGTTTGAATCTCATGACATAAACAGACAGGAACCCTGTAAACCGAAACTGCATTTCAGCTGTCGTATTGATTTTGATTGGGGACAGATGAAAATTACTGTGCAATGAAAGATATTGGAAGTCAACTCCCTTTTGGGCCTGTTATTGAACAGGAAATGGCCTGGAGGGGGCGGCTTCACACACACACACACACACACACCCTTGCAAAGCTGCTCCTTAAAATTGGCCACGCATTCCTAATGTAGTTGGTATTTTTTCCCAGGTGATTGGAATGCTAGCTTGCTTGTGAGCTTCTTGCTTCGGATGATTGCCTGGCACCTGCTGAGGTTAGATTAACGTGCCACTGAATCGTGACAAATTGTTGTGGCAGTGTCTGTAGATCTCGGCTGATCTTGAGGGGTAGGGGGTAGACTCCAGTCCTGATGATATGCTCCCTAGAAGAATAAAGCAATCAAGGGGGCTGGGTATGCTGGGAGAATGTTGATAGAAGTGTTGTTATGGGGCGGCGGGCGTCTCTTAAGATAATGACAGGTGGCAGGATGTGATAAAGCATCTCCTCCAGCTTGGAACAAGGAGAAACAGAGAGAATTTTTTTCTCCCCCATTCTAACTGTTCAGGTGTTGCTCGAGTTAGAACAAAAGTCACTCTCGTGAACGGAGGTAAATATACGTGTCCCAGGATAATGTTGCAGGAGCCAATCTGAGTCAATCACCAGGACCAAAAGTTTATTCTTCCAAGGAAACAATTAAAAACTTGATAGGCAGTCATCAACACCCTAATTAACAAAAAGATACACAATAAGATACAACCAAGAATCATATAAATACCATTCATAGAAAGGGAGAGAGAGAGACAGACAGACAGACAGACAGACACAGAAAGGCAGACAGAGACAGAGAAAGAGAGAGAGAGAGAGAGAGAGACAGAGAGAGAGACAGACAGACACAGAGAGAGAGAGACAGAGACAGAGACTGAGAGAGAGAGAGAGAGAGAGAGACAGACAGACAGACAGACAGACAGACAGAGACAGAGACAGAGACAGAGACAGAGAGAGAGAGAGACAGAGAAAGACAGACAGAGACAGACAGTCAGAGACAGACAGTCAGAGACAGAGAGACAGAAAGACAGAGAGAGACAGAGACAGAGAGACAGAAACAGAGAGAGACAGAAAGAGATTGAACATTTTGAGCAAAAGCAGTTGTTGGAATAGTTGATCCTTTCCTACAAATGCCAAGTGAGCCATCAAATCCATAGACTAGTTCACTCATGCACACATCTCTATGATATTCCTGGGGGGGAAATATATTGCCCCAAAGTTCCATATAATAGTACAAGATAAAGGTAAATGTTTCCCCTGTCAAGTCATGTCCAACTCTAGGGCGAAATGCTCATCTCGTTTCTTGGCTGAGGCAGCCAGTGTTGTCCAAAGACACCAAAGGCACATGGAACACTGTTACCTTCCCACAAAAGTTATACCTATTTAATCTACTTGCATTTGCATGCTTTTGAACAGCTAAGTGGGCAGAAGCTGGAGCAAGAACTGGAGCTCACTCCACTGCATGGTGCTCGGGTCTTTAACCACTGAGCTATCATGCCCCCTCAGTAGTACAAGATATTCTGTGAAAATCTTGTGTCTTGAATGCCCTACCCAAAACATTGGATATTGCAAACTCATCTCTCTTAAATTACTTAAAACTAGAGGCATCCTTAGATTCCCCCCCCCCAAAATTCCTTAACAAATGAGATAGATGGTCAACACTGTTTTACTTTATACGATTGCTCAGTGCTATTTATTAGTCTAGGATTTAACTACATAACACATGCTTTCCTAATCAGAAACACTTCAAAATAGAAGGGATTTAATCTAGAATTTCTTATCAAATCAAAACACTGAGCAAAAACTTGGAAGCTGTAGTTTTAATATTTTTGTTTCAATCATCTTTGTCCTGCTATAAATTATTGATCCTTTATTACACATTTCCTGTATGGAGGCAATTTTTTTTTCAATTTTTCATCATTCTCCCACCTTACCCTTTCCCTTCAGCTATAACATCTAACCTAATTCTGCCAAACAAACACATTAACAATACTATAAATGAAGCAAAATTTCAGGAGCTGGGGTTAACATCAATCTAGTAATTAGCAATCCATTTTCTTGAGTGGAGTTTATACCACAAGACTTACAACAGCAACCAATCACGAGATTAAAGCTGTGATGTTCCCTGGGTCTATGCCTGATCAGCAGAGAGTTGAACTTCAAATAGGCATACATGGAATATACATATGCAGTTAAAACACATGTTTTAACTGAATGAAAGTGGTATGGCTAAAAGATATCAGACGATTTAGCCAAGACTCCTATTTTTCCACTTATTTTGTCTGAAAAAATGAATGCTCCTTGATGGATCTATTGTAAGAAATACTTGATAATAAATATTAAATATTTGATTAATTGTGAAGTGTTTTTTTCTGGCACAAGGATAGACAAGCAGGTGTTCTTTCTAAATCTTTTAGAATACAGTTTTTAAAATCTGCAATCAATGGGCAAAATGGCTAGGAGGTTATATGAGCTGTACACTGAGTAGCATGATTATTCCTGGTGTGGAAGATATCTGATAAAGAAATTAGTGTGATTAATATTTTAACTCTGGCCTAATTAATTTCAGTTCCTGGAGTAGTACATCGGACAAAATATCTGAAAAATATTAAAATCATGGTAACTGAACCAAATATGTTAATTTGAGACGTTTTGTTACTCATCCAAGTAACTTCTTTAGTCAAGATAAAAAAAAAAAGTTAGGCAGAGAGTCAATGCATCATTGGAATATACTAACTCTTGACACACCAACTGCAGGGATTTCTCCCCAAAATGTATTGCATTTTTTAAAGATATTTTTGGTCTGGATCATTGAGTCTTCATTGACATACATTAGACAAAAGAATTATCTTTCAGAAATCTTGTTTATTAAAAGTATAAAGTATAGTTGTCCATTTAAAAATGTAGAATAAGATATATATATATATATTAATGAAAATAGCAGCATTCCTTCTTAATTATGAATGGAATGAGATTACTTCAGGTCACATTAACTGATCTATATTACTTTCTATTCATGGAGGTGGATGTGTAATGATGGCTGCCTTATTGCACAGTTCTTAGACAGATACCTGAACATGACCAAATTGTGCCTCCTGTTTTTACTGTGCAGAAATCATTTTGAAAACATTAGTGGAGCATTTCTGCATTGTCTGTGTCTGGGGAAGCTGCTCTGGGTCTTAAGAGTAGATTAAAGAATGGTGACAGAGAAAAAAGGGAAAGTGGGAGAAGAGATATCAAGTTGAAGAGCATCAGTGCACCAGCAGAGGAGACAAAATGCGAAGGAAGGAACAAAGGGCAATAGAAGAGATATTGAAGGGCGAGAGAATAAAAGCTCCTCCAAGCAAACAGCAGCTCTTGGATATTTTAAAAATGCACCTTTTTCAACAGTCACCCATGCCACATTTTCTTTTCTATGACTACTTGCTTTCCTTTTCTAAGCCAGAATGTATTCAGCTTCCTTTCAACTTCTTGCTCACTCTGAAATCTCTAAGAAATGTCAGGCTTCACTCTTACATTATCAAGAAATAACATGGCTGTGGCCTTTCCTGAGCTATTTTTGAAGCTATGGCTGTGTTATTTCCAGCTTTGGCAGGCAAATAGTTTGAGGGGCTGTGCTGCCACTATACACTTTCCCTTTTTTCATAGTCAACCCAGAGGGTGCATGAAATAATATAAAGCCAATATCTAACCTGGGCAGATCGGACACATTATCTTCTTCAAATCATGTACAAAGTTAAAGGGAAGAAATTCAGTTTGGGGGAATATGCTATCCTTTTAATATTTGCAGTCATTTTAAAGCAAGCATTTGGTCATGGGGTTAGAGGTAGTTCTATAAAAGATGCATCAGAAGCTTCACATGCTCAGTTAAAATCAAGGTTTAAAATGGATAATAAAATAAATGGAATTGAAAAATGCAAAAGATAATATGAAATTGAAACATGCATAAATGATGAACATGTACTAGTAAAAGTGTATAAACTTCTGTTAAATTTTGAAATAGAAGACACACAGGTTAAAGACAGGTTATTAATTTTGAATATAATATAAAGATGGAGACTTGGGAGAGAACGTGGATAGCTGATGTTAAATTCACACTGTATCATAACTTAAATGTATGTAAAAGTAAAAGACATCAAACATCAGAGAAATTATCAAAAAGTTACAAGGCTAATTCAAATCAGGGGACTGTTTATAATGCATGGTGGACCTGCAAGTTAGCTAAGAAACCTTGGATACAAAATTCATAAAACAGTGCAAAGAATTTTAAAGTTAGACATAAGAAGAAACCAGAACTCTTTTTATTGGGACTTATGGACAATGAGTTAATGGAAAAAACATTGGTAGATTAATTTTGCATATACTAATTGCAGTAAGATTACTGTACGCTCAATAATGGAAGAACAATTAAATTCCCACAGTGGAGAATCTAACTTTGTTTCTATTTGGAAATCACTTTTGGATTTTTTTTTGTCTTGAAACTAAAAGCAATGAAATGTTAACCTTGGGGTTTTATGATTAGATTTGTTTATGATTATAGAAGTACAGCGTTTTATGGTTTATTCTAACTCAGAGTCATATTTTATTTATGTGTTTTGTGCTTATATCTGTACTGAATAAAGTTAGAAATTACTTTTTTCTATAACTTTTTTTTCCACTATCCAATTTTGATTTCTTATTATTCCCTCTTTTTACTGTTTTTCTTTTATACACACATAAACGCACAAATGTGTGTGTGTGTATGCACACACACACACAAACACACACATACAGTAGTATATCTATATCTATATCCATACCTATATCATCTATATCTATATCGTCTATATCTATCCATCCAACCATCCATCCATCCATCTAACTAGCTATCTACATATGCACAGTAGTATATCTATATCCACAAAAATAATAAAATTTTATTTTAAAAAAATCATAATTTAACTCATGGAGTGGATTATGAAATTATCAGAATTTGCTGAGATGGCAAAACTGACCTATTTAGTCAGGAAAAAAAATGGAGTGGAATCCTTATATGGACATTTTTACTGAAAGAAGAAAACAATAATATGCTTTATCAGTTAGAAGATTTGAAAAGATGTCAATTAAATGAGAGGCTAAAGGGATTTATATAATATCTGAGAGGGACAATGGATTATAAAATTGTAATTATCGGCTGAAGCAAAGGTCAGAAATCATTATATTTCATAACTTAGTTTTCTTTGTTCTGTTTTTTCTTTTCTTGCAGGTTTTCCCTTATTCTTTTTTTTTCTTTAGATTGGTCTTTTACTTTACATAAAAGTCTCAACACATATAAAGAAAGCAGATACATCAGAAGCCACAATCATTATATCCAAGTTAAGTTAGTTACATTTAGCGTCCACTGAAATCACAGACTATCAAGGGTTTGAATTTATATATTATTCATTTCAGGATCCAACTATTTTATTTTATTTTATTTTATAATTTATATTTTATTTTATTTATTTTATTTTAGGGAATAGCATACAGCAAGAATAGGCAAACTGTCATCTACCAGATGTGTCTGAACAGTAGCAACCCAAACAAATGTAGCAAGAAGTAAGTAATGATAGAAATTAAAATTTATCTATCAAATGCCATCCCTATTTTATAGCTGTAGCAGTTACATAACCATTGGCAGATTTTAAAAAACAGGTGATCAGCAATTTAACTTGACTGTAGAAGGCCAAATGGTGCTTATATACTTCACTTGTCCTAATTGACAATGATCTGTATCAGTCTTCTATGTATCAATTATTTTTGCCCAAAGCCAAGAAATTGGGAGGTTTGTTTGAAATGAATACAAATATATTTTGTAGAATTTTCAAGATGTAAAGTCTTTCCTATCTTTGTGTAGGGATCATGGGTACATTTTCATTCAAGGAAATTCCAAATTTGTTACTAACGCTACTGAAGATTGCAATTTTCTGATTCCAAATATAAATTTCAGCAACAATTAAGCACATACATATGCTCCTTCCTCAAACACACACACACACACAATTCTAGTTTTTTATGTTGAGCTATAAAAGTAGCTCCTGAACATGAAGTTAGGTGCCTGGAGATCCAAAGTTTGTAGTTATGTCTGGTGTAAATTCTGACAACTTGTTTGACAGATGTATATATGTGTATAGGGTTATGTCTTTGAGTCAGTCTGGACTACTGGTGGATTCCTGGACAAGTCTCTGCAGTATTCTTGGCAATATTTCAGAAGCACCTTCCTCTCCTACAGAAAATTATTAATGTAGTATAAATTGTTAAATACAGCTTTAGGGATAGCCTGAAATATATTCTTCATTAAAGGATGTGGGTGGCTTACAAAGATACAATAGGAACTCTATAAAAATTACATTTTATATATATGCAGATAAAAACACGGATTAAAATCCTAACTATAAATCATTAGAAGATCTGGCTAAATGTCTTTGAAGCCCCACTTCATCTAAAGTATTGAAGGGCTACCTCAGTTTTAATAATAGTCTGTTCCACAGGTGAAGAAGCAGATTTATCTGTTGATAATATCTAGGGCAAATCCTGCAAGACTTGCCATCTGAAAATGCAGGCTTGATGAGACAGTTTTAGGTTGTCCTACAGATAACCTGGACTTAAGCCACATAAAACTGTATTTCAAAATGAGCTTTTTGCATTGGATTTGGAAAATAACCAGGGTGTTTGTTTCAAGGCAATCACTCAATATACTGGTTGTTGCATTCTGGTATAACCCCATTGCTAAATCATCTTCTAGCACCAATCCTTGAACAATGCATTGCAATAATTCACACTTGAAATTGCTGTTGTGCACCTCACTGGTGGTAGACCTTTCTCTTCCAGAGAGGAGCACAACTTATGAAAGTCCATCTCCATATCACAAATATTTTGTAGATTTCTATTTGGGTCAAGGAAAACCCTCCCAATATTTCCCCCCTCAGAAAGCATCATAATCTCAACTTGGAATCAGCAATACAGTAATTCTTCATGGAGTTCTTCTCTCCAGTTGTCAAAATGGTCAGCCATTATTTTTTTCAGCATGTGAATCAATGTTTTATAAAGTCAGGATGGAATCAGATTGCAGACAGCAATGAATAATTGCAGATAGCCATGAAATAATCAAACAATTTGAAGCAAGGAGAGGTAACTATAGTAGATGCAACAGAACATTTGTTGTCTACTACTTTATTCCTGTCATCCCTGCCTACCTCTCTGTTTATCCTGCTGCTCATTTATTCATTCTCACCAGGTTTTTGCTAGCACAGAACAAATTTATAATATGAAATTTGCATTGCTTTCTGTTTGGGCTCTTTTAATGCCTGCAATATGTATTGGTTTTTATACTCAACAGCAATTAGACTGACCTAAGCACTGCTATAGCTATTTCGTGAAAAATTCATGAGGCTTTATTGACAAACATGAATTTGACCTGAGCTTTCAGAATTCTCAAAGGCTGGAAGCAGAATTCCAAATGAACCAGATGATTTGTATTAAACATCTAATACTTGTAAATATTAAATGATAAATATACTTTTAAAAATCCCAAATAAATTTTAAATACTTAGATTTAAAAAAAACCCTTAATGGTACGTAATAAAATATCACACATAAAGTGGGATCAGTGTAACAAGAATATGTTAGGGCATCCATTCAAGATACCAAATGGAAACCATTAATTTAATCAAATTTTCTACATCTAAGCAGTGAGATTTTTTTGCATGGCTCTTTCTTTCTCTTTGGCCTGCCTACAAATATGAGATCATTCTATTGGGACTGCACTTTTAAACAAAGCTATTGTCTTGAAAAACTCAAAAGTACAAACTTCCAGGGGAGATACGATGATCTAAAAACTGCAGCAAAGATCAAGTAACTTGTGAGTAGATAAGGAAAGAATGGCAGATCACCCATTTGCATTCTAGGCAACTGTTCCTCACAAGAAGACAGCAGCACAGTGGTTTTCTGCAGGTTTGGTGTTGGGAGATGGTATGATCAGCCATTTTGCCTGTAATCATGGTGGAGCTTTTTAAAAGACACTAAGTTTGCGAAGTTCACTTTTTAATCACCTTCAGAAATTGCTTATTAATTAAGTTAATGTAATTAGAGACCTGCAGAATATCAAGTTTGAAAAAGTCTTCATTAGGTAAGTTTATCTTCAACTGTCAACAAAAGAAAAATTAATTATAAGCATAAGAATTAAAGAATTTAAAATAAACCGCAAAACTCTCAGTAACATTTTGAAGTAAGAAATTTATAAATGACTAAATTTCAAATATTAACTTTTACTGTTAGATTTTGAAATCAGTTATAAAAAAATAAACAGCTACTCATGGAAAACATTTATTTTTGTTATTCTATTTGTTA
>JANHFL010006903.1:499065-510662 GCA_032468155.1 Oxyrhabdium leporinum | reverse complement strand
ATGGCAATGCATTGTATGTTATGATATATAATATACTGTATACAATGTAATATTATAATAAAAATGTTTTGTTTATTTTCTTATTATTTTAAAAGCAGTTAAAATAAATTTAAAAAGCCACATACAAAGTTTACTAGGTAACTTCAAGACAATCAGTAAAACAGAAGTAAAAATAGGTGAAGAAAACATTTAACCTGTTTTGAACTCATTAACCAAACTGCAATATTCCAGGTCAAAAACATCAGAAATACTTAGAATATGAATTAATAAACCAACTAAAAGCCAAATGTTTTCTAACAAGCAAGTGTATTGTTAGTTCATTTTTTTTCCTGGTTGACAGAAAGAGAGAGACAGGTCATAATGTGGTTTGTCTTTATTGACCTAAAGAATATACAGCTACCCTGTTATACGATAGAAAGCTATCGCAAAGGTATTTTGAAAGACTGTGCCATGCATTTGCATTTGCTTTTTCTCTCTCTGCCCCCTACCCTCTGGTTTTCAGTGGAAATTTGTAAAAAGCTGTAACAAGAAAGCTGCTTAGTCAGGAAACTGAAAGAAAAATTATCTTCAAACTTGTCAGCCATAGGAGAGCTCAATTAAAGTGAATTGATGTGTCTTTGAAATATGTACCATTCCCTAGTTATTGCTTCTCTGAGGTTCCTGCTAGGTCAATACAGCAGGTATGAAAAAATCATGCTGTTTTGCCACAAACTCCCCAACCTGAGTCCCAAAACACAAATCCCCCATATGCTAAATGCATTGATTTATTTTAAATGAAAACAGGGATATAGCATTGCCATCCTCTGATGCTCAACTTCATCTCATCCCTGATTAACACAGGTATTGATTCAAACTCTCACACCAGGGAATGAAAGCACAGAACCTTTTATCTTCTCTCTCAAAATCTTCATTGCCACAATGCACATTTAATCATCCAAGTTAGGAGGGAAGTGGGGTGGGAGGGGTAGAGGCACAAAGGAGGGGGAAGGTGTGTGTGTGTATGTGTGTTTTTTTATTATTATTTTATTTCAACCGGTAGATCTGGTTCAGTGAAAACAATTCAATAGGGCTGTAAGTTCCCGCTGAGCTCTGTACAGAAGCATTGTACAAAGAAGTTCCAACCCAACCTGTGGGATGTCTTTGGTAACCTTAACTCAGCAATCAAACAGCCAAGAAGAGAGCCTGGAATCTATATTACAGTCGATATGGCGCTGCTTCTCATTCCTGCCCAGAAAGCAACCAGTGCTTTTTTTCCCCATGTGATCTCCATACATGATTTACTCTTGGTAGAATTATTGTTAGATTACAAGCAGCAGAAATCCACACAAAAGCAACCAGCCCACCAGTGAGAAGGAAGTATAACACTATGATGCCAGACAGCATGAGAGAAACCTACTTATACTGTATCAATAGAGACAGTAGACCATCTAATCCAGTAATACACTGAAAGTGTTCAATCTGCAGTATAATCTTCTCAAGTCAAATATATCTCACTGACGCCATATAGCAGAAATAAAACAGTGCCGCAAGATTGCCTACATGGGGTTGTGGTAGCTATCCGGAGTTTTCAGAGAGAGAGAAAATTCTTCCAGCCCTACATGGAGTTACCGGAAACTAGAGGTGGAACTTTCTTCAGGTATAATGTATGCTCAACCTCCAGGTTAGAGCTCTTGAACTCATATAGCTAGTCATCGTTAGATTCAGCAGAGAGCAAAAAATAACTGTAATGTGAAATTCCTTCCCCCTCCCCTTTGATGTTATTTACAAGCAATTATTTCAGATTATTCCCAGCTGTTGTACTTCAATAAACATATGGTTAACACAAAAGAGTTTCCTTCTGTGTAATTTCCATAAAATCAGGATCTGCAGTTAGCTTGCACGTTCACCCTTTAGACCTACCATTATCACTCTGACCCCTACAGATCAGAATTAATAGAACCATTACCTCCAGAACTATAGATGCTATTCCCTGTGCCAGCAGGGTTTCTATAATAATAGAAATGTAAGACACAATTATATCATGAAACTACACATTACATGCATCCAGAATCAGTCCTACACAGTTGTAGGCCTTTGACTTATCTTGATAAAGTTCTGGAACAAACTGTGCTTATTAAAGCCCACCAGGAAAGCAAACTCTATAGTCTAATTAGGTCCCCTGAGCTTATTGGATGACTTTACAGCTGGAGAATTAAAAGAAAATCACTTCAAGTATGATATAGACTACAATTACCTGTAATTACATCTGTTTTGCTGTAACAGATATGGAACAGCATGCTGATTATCCTGGAAGCAAAGGTGCAAAGCCTGGAGATCTTGGGCCCCCTTCAATCCCTCAAAATTTGTCATCAAATAATATTTTTAATGAGGCACAAGAAGGAATTTACTAAAAGCATTAAGTGCTGCATTTACTTGATTAGAATTAAATTGAATTTAAATATAAACTTAATTTTGATCCAGACTGCATCCAATTTTGGAGCTCAGTCCTTTCCTAACATATAATTAAAATACCAAATGCATCCAAGCCCCCTGTCATGCAAAGCTATACATCTCTGTTGTAAGCAGTCCCCAAAGATGCTTTCCAAACAATGCATTTTCTCCTGTTGGTGGAAAAGAAAATTAGAAGATGTGGAACTTATTCCATTTGAGCTTGAATATTTGCTTTGACTGGCAGACTCTATGAAGCCTCCAGATTGGGAAGGACCACTTATGTGCACCAAGATCCTAAAGCTATTCCCATCTCAGCAACAGACAAATTACTTCTGATTATAGCTGAAACTTATTTTTTTGAAAGCTGAGGTTAGCTTTATAGAATAGTGGCTCAAATAAGGATGGCGGCTCAGTATAATTCTCTTCTATGTCAGATAAACACCACATGAATATTCTCTGCTCTGTATTTTATTGCTATAGTTTTCAGGAGCCATCCTTTGGCATTACCGATGTTTATTAAGTCAAATATATTATCTTCTATGCAAGCATCCCATTGTTGATATCCAGAATAACTGCCTTCTTTTATGTGCTTCAAATTCTTTGATTTTTTTAGCTTCAGGGCAGATTTCAGCCCCATGTCCTAGGCAACCTCTGAGGAGGGTTGGGGACTAAAGACTGTCACAGATTTCTTTTGTGCAAACAACATCTTTAGTAATTCTGTTTAAAAGCCAGGTATGTCTCTGGGTCTATATGTGTATATGCTTAATTCTGAAGTTGGAATAACATTAATTTATCAAAACAAAATTCTTTTAGCCTGGGGGTGGTATTCAATGATAAAATAGGCTCTGTGGGGGAAAATAGGAGGGCTGTGCCTTTAGTTCATGAAGGAAAGAAGGAATTGCAACCTAAACAAACAAACACATTTCAGATTCTGAAATCTGATAAGACAAAAGAATAATCATTTCCCTTTTACCTTTAGAAAAAAAGGCTTCTTTTCTAACTCTAACAACAACATTTTTCTCCATTTCCTTACAGCTGCCTTTGATTTATATTCCTGTCTTTTAAAGATTATTATGTACACAATTTTTTTATCCATTTGTCAGTGCATATGCATTTTTCAGCTGTCCTTCTCATCACTTTCACATCATTTTTCTATTCCAGATTTTACTGTTATATCTGTTATTCCATTTTATGTATAATTCTAATTATTTTTGTCCGTACGCCTTTGTGTCACCTCCATTTTTAACTGATAATTTAATACAATGTTTATTGGGCTTCAATTCCTGCTTTTCTGCTTGAATCTTTGTTCTGTGATTTCATTCTCTTCTTATTCTCCAATATGTCCTTTTCCCAAATTTTACTTTTTCATAACTTCAGCAGTGCTGTTAGACTTTGCCTTTAACAATATTTTTGTTGTTGTTCAATTATATCTGTGCCTTTCCTTTCCAACCAGTCACATAGCAGCCGATCTTCTTCAAAAATTGAAATACTTTTGTAAACCATCACATGCACTCTTTTTCTTAGTGTTTACTGGATCCCCATGCATTTGCACTGCACTCATATAGGTTTTATAATGAAGCTTTCAAATCATGAAGTGACATGCTTTTGATTCTCAACTGACTTGCTGCAGAGCCCAATATTGATTGGGGTTAAAAAGAAGTGACCAGTTGAAGATTATCCTGCTGGCTTCTATGCTTAAAAGAATATTGGTGCCCAAATCTTCCTGTTCTTAATTCAGCACCATAACCACCATACTAGCTCTGTGGAAACCATCAGACACATGTATACAGATATATATAGACAAATGTATGAATCTTTTGGAAACAAAAAACACTTAATGCTTTTTAAACAATGATGCAAAGTGAAAGGGCTGATATTATTTAATAGAATGTTAGAAGCAGAAAGGAAAGAGATGGAATCAGTTTGCAAATCTGAAGCAGAAAAGGTAAGGATGGCTTTGCTTTCATTCTCTGTGCTCAATTTCCTGGTTTACTTTGGCAGAGAAATGATGAGTTGGCTAAATGGTTGTCTGTGAGCTTAAGATTTACAAATGTAGATAACACCAAGTACACCCCCAGTTACAGATAGTAATAGGAAAGTAGAAAAAAACAGGTTGAATTTAAAGTATCTTGAAAACAGAATGGATGTTGAGATAGCAGAGCTATTAGGAACTCTCCCATGTGTTCAGAACCTGATCATACAATGGACATACTCCAACAACCACTTTTTCTGGCATGACCTTATGAAGTTGCCTTCATCTCATCCACAAGTCATACCAAGGTCAACTTAATATTGTTAGAAAATGTTCCCATTGGTATAATCTGATGTGTCTCACATGGCCATAGGGGGGTGGGATTAGCTTGGCAAATGCAGATCTGAAAGTGGCTCTCCCCCCTCCATCTTTATTTACCAGAGGATTAGGGAGGGTCAAGTCTAAGACATGTTATCAAGTTACATCTCTCCGTTGGAATCAGATTTCCCTTACTTGACCATTGTCTTGGTCACAGTTCTTCTTCCTATCCCTCAAGATTATTCTCACAGTGCATTACACTGTAGGATAGTATGAGATGGTTTTTCTTGTCCAGATGTACACACACACACACACACACACACACACACACACACACATTAATATAGGTAATCTAATATTAGAGTCAGTTGAATCTTGAATACGAGCAGCAGATTCTATTGTACTAATACGTTATTCTGGGCCATTTGTTTTTAAAAGATAAGTGGAAATTCAAATGTTTTTAAAAGCAACAAAAATAAAAATAATCTTTCCAAGGCATATATTAGGACTTTACTAACCTATATCTACAGAAACTAAATTTAGACCCTCTTTATTCCTATTTCGGTGTCTACATGCAAATGATTTATTTATTTACTAAGTATGTTTAAAATTGCTGTATTTTCACCATGATTTCCTCAAGTACAGTCAGTGACAACTATTCCCATGAAATCTAGTGTGACATGTATAGTTTGCTACTTTTTTAAAGGAGGCTCTGGATTTTTTTTTAATGCATAAATATCCCATATAATGGGATACGATAAGTAGTGGAGAAAAAGATTTCCAGCTTTTTAAAACAAAACCAAAAAATGTATTCTATTCCTTAAAGGTTTTTTTCTTTTTAATGTCCCAATATGAACAGGCAGTATTACAGGGTTTACATTAATTCATGCGTTGATGAGTGATTATTTTAACATTATACTGCTAAAATAATAATACAGAGATGCCTCATAGAGGTACATTAGCAGTCCATGCACTCTTGCAGATATTTACCCATAAACTGTCCCAGTTTTACATTAAATGGTGAATTTAAAATAAAGAGATTAATATTTGCATTTAAATTTCCTTTCAAAATGTGTGTGTCAGGGTTAAAATTGCCCTCAGGTTGAACCAGTTTGGGAAAGAAAGTAGATGTTGCCTGATGCCAAAAAGATATGAGAGAAGGAACTTGAGTGATCTTTCTAGGGAAAGGGAAGGCATTTCGTAGCCACAATGCCATTATTAAAGAGGCCTCTTTGATCCTAGCCACCTGTTGTACACTTCCCCTTGATGTGACAACAAAGAAAGCTTAGAATGCAGAGAAGGATGTGTATATAGTTTAGGAGGTTTTTATTTGGTATAAAGATAAATACACACAGAAATATCATAAATTAGACATAGCCATGATGTATTCATAATTGATATTTCTATAAATTCTCTGAAAAGATTAGCACTAAGTGTGAGTTGAGATTCAAATTTGTGTTCATAAATAGGGGACACCACGTGCCATTATCTATTGCCATCTGCAATTTAAAAATAATTATTGTTGCCTACCATTGCTACACTTGCAAGTCTGAAAATGGATTGCTTTGGCCATTTGTGGTGAGTTATCTAAATTGCCATATGAATGTAAATGGAGGACTATCACACTTGGCTACATTAGAGACAAAGGACAATACAAATTTACTTACAGAAAAATAGGTACTGATCTTTCTGTGTTGTTTCCAGTCAAGTTAGTATTGATAAGGATAAGTGCAATCCATTTTCATATAGATTAGTTCATATGTTAGTTGCATTCTGTCATTATTGGGGTTGCACCAATCGTATGGTAATTCATGTTGAAGGAAAAGTAAACTTCACATGAACAGGCTAGAGTGAAGATATCTTCCATGTTTGTTCCATAGAAGTTGAAGGCTATATCCAGGATAGCCATTCCAGGAGAAAGGAGAAAGGCACCTAAATTACAAAAGTATAATATGAATGTACACCAAGTATAAATTCCAAAAGTATAATATTTGATCTGAACTTTACCCCAGTGTCCACAATTCACTGGATTCTTTTAAACTACTTCTTATAACAACCAAGAATATATGTATTAGTTAATTACATGTGACAGTAAGCTCAAATGAGCCCTGATTTATACTGTTATTAAAAATGAGAGAACTGAGAATTAAGACAACATCCATCGTCCCGGGCCTAAATTTTCATTTGTTAAATGAATCTTGAATACAAACTCAGTTTCACTGAACAGTTGCTCTTCAGGTATATTAAATATATAAACAATATAAACAGTCTGCATGCCAATATTACATCTGTATAGTACATTCTATAGGGGGAAATGTCTATTTCCCCATTTTTTTCTCTCTCCAAAGGAAACCAGGATATTGTATTTGACTCTAGAAGTAAAAGAGAACCTACCGCTATTGTCTTTAAGCATGTCAGCCTTGTGAAGAAGTCCATATTAGAATCACACTTAGAGATACTTACTCTAACTTTATTGTATAGTTATTTTAACAGAATCTTGTAAGTCTGCAAGTACATCTGTTCCCTCCACCACTACCCCATTGCCTTTACAATCCAATCCAAACTAAGAAGGCTTCCTTCTGTGAGGTTTTCCATGTCCCCATTCCTTCTGTAGTCTCAGCTGCCTCTTGTCTGATATTGCCTAGTTTGCAGATCTTTCATCTGTCTCACAAGGTCATTCTCTCATGCCATTGCAATCTAAGACAAACTAAGGACAGATCTATTACTAGGATTCTTCTACCTCCCAACATTATAATGCAGATCTGCTGTCTCATATGTAGCCCAAGATAATGAAAGTATGAAATTCGGCTGCCACCTTGGGAATTTTGAGACAAATGCTGCATTTTATTCCCTGTCAAGAAAGAAACATGTTTGAACACACATTTCTCCCTTTCCCCCCTAGCAAGCATCTTTTTTAAAAATTTCAAGTCAGCTTTGCCTTCTCAACCTTGCATTGTTCAGCAAGGAACATTTACATTTTGATTAAGGGTCAAGATGCATCCAAGCTTCCTCGACAATGTTGCCAGATATATGAAACATGACCCAGCTTTGTGCAGAAGGGAAACATGAAGACAGGGTAAAGGAAGATAGCTAATTTGTATATGTCACTGCAGATTAGTGAAGCTAAATTTTTGCTGGGTTTCTTTTCTTTTCCAGACAGTTGTTTTGGTTTGTAATTTGTCAGGTTTCTTATCAGGTAGATTGACTTTAGTGTAATGTTTCATTATTTTAAGAAATGTTTCCTGATTGGGATTTTGAAATAGTCCTGTCACCTTATCAATGTCATGTTTATTTAAAAAAAATAATCTTGCAGTTCAGAAAACTAAATTAGAACTGACAAGCAGGGCAATTTTATTTCTCCAGCTCTGATTTCAGAAATTCCAATATTGTCAATGTCCAACTGGCAGACATTTTCTTACTTCTTTTGCTGATTTCCATCCCATGGGAGGGAAATAATGTAAATCAGTATTTTTCAAACTTGGTGACTTCAAAATATGTAGACTTCAGCTCACAGAATTCCCTAGCCAGCAGCTACAAAAGGGCTACCATAAATTTTCCTTTTGCTTTGCCTATGGCATAATGGAAACCAAGTCCACTGTCTTAATATTTACTGGAAAATAGATGTGAGGACAACCATATGTCCATGCACATTTTTAAAAGTTCCATTTCTAAAAGATAGCATTTAACACTTAACCACATAGAATAATACTGATCAATCTTTGCATTATATTTAGAAAGAGCCCATTCATAAACAGAGAGCAAAGCATATCATTAATCCAATATTATAAATCTGGGACAGGGCTATCTTTCTACCAGGAAATAGTAAATGCATATATATTTTTTTCATATATATAGATATATTCCAAATTTCTGACATTTAATTACAAAATAGATCAACATATTTAAACAATGTTACACTTTCCAAAACAATATTAAACAACAAATAGATATTAAACTACTATTGGCTAAAAGTGGGGGAAATAATGTTAGATGTGCAAATGTCCCCTATATCATTTTACACTTCCAGCACAACTAACCATTTTTTTTCCTCTGACGTATCCAATAAATATGAGTGAGGTGGAATGTTGTTCTAATTTAACAATAAACTTACTATGTTATTTAAATTCTTTACTAAAATCAGATATTCCAGCCCTTTATTCCAAATTTCTTGCAAATGATGTGCATTTTAACAGCTTTCTTTAATTGTCTGTAAAATTGCAGTAGATGTAGAGCTACAGTAGAATGATCCCAAACACATGTCAGTAGTGATATTAACTTAAATGTTTCAAATATTTTTAATAAGTCTGGAATAAATTGTGAAATCAAAAGGGTGTTTTTATTAAATATACTAACATTTTGCAGTTTTGGAGAATCCCATTTCCTCTTGCAATAAATCAAATGTTGTTGTTTTTTTTTAAAAACTTGATTGATGAGAAGATTATCTAGAATATCAATACCCCTATTATCCAGTAGGTTTTATTTTATAAAAAAAGTTTTATGTGCAATTTTCAAACAAGGATTATCTCATCATGTACATAAAGTTTCAGTTTCAGTTTATTACAATCAATGCTCTATTTCCATTTCAGCATCTTGCAAATATGCCTTGCAGCCTTTAATGTTGGAAATGTAATAGACTTATGAAATAGGGTCCAAGCTTCTTTCATAATACCAGAGAGGCTGAGATAATAACAACTCCTTTAATCTGGTAACCCTCCATGTTCCCAGTTCTGAGTCTGTACAAGATTTAAGAGTAGAATCAACCACAGGATCAGCTACAGAATCTGCTTTCATTAATCTAATTAAAGCAATTTTACAGTGTTATGCCATAAGTTCCAGGCTTGGGTAAGATATCACAACCCATGTAAGGAGAGGCCAGGCTTGTGTCACAATGCTGTGACACTGCTTTTGCAGATGTTGCTCCCTTTATAGATCATCCATCTTGCTTATTGACTTATCTTCTTCTTCTGCTGCCATATCTGTCATTTGACGATCCTATTTTTATCAACAGCCACACAAAAAAGTGCTGTTGAGTTTTCTCTAAACCAGTCCCTTAGATTTTGAACCCATTATGTTCTTCTTCCTGGACCTTGTTTCCCTTCAATCTTTCCTTGGAGGATTAAGTGAAGTATGCTGTATTTTTCTGGGTGTTGCATCACATGTCCAAAATATTCTAACTTTCACTTGTTTATGGTTTTGATGATTTCCCTTGACTTTCCTGGGCAGCTTATCACCTCCTCATTTCTGATTTTATCAATCCAATTTATATGTAACAGCCACCTGTACATCCATATTTCAAATGCTTCTAGTCTCTTCAAGTGACTTTCTGTCAGAGACCAACTCTCCACTCTGTAGAATTATTGATTTATTGCACTAGCACTTAGACTTATATGTTGCTTCATAGTATTTTACAGTCCTCTCTAAATGGTTTACAGATACTGCTTAGCATATTGCCCCCAACAATCTGACCTTGGAAGGATGGAAAGCTGAGTCAACCTTGAGCTGGTCATAATTGAATTCCTGCAAGGCATATTTGGCAGTTGTCAGAATTAGCCTGCAATACTACATTCTAACCACTGCACCACCACAGCTCTTATTCAAGTTACATTTGGCAAATACAAAATGCACACCCATAAAAGTGTATGGCTTTCTGTTTCTCTGATCAAATTCTAGAAGTGTCTAAGAGATAAATATATTTAAATATGTTTGAGCTGATGATTTAAATAGGTTGGTGTTAAACAATGTTTTACTATTATTTACTATTGGAAATAAGTTGATAGTGATATAACATTGAATATAATGTATTCTATTCAAAATGATTTTTATTATGTGAATGGCAAATAGTATTATGCTACATTGTATTTTATTGCAGTTATTCCATTTACTATTATCATAGGGTTTTAAAAGACCTTTGAGATCATTTAATCCATTTCCCTTCTTATTGCAATATTATACATTGAATTAATTTATTAGATTAATTAACTATGATGCTGTGATCCTGAAGCCATTGGGATTTATTCCCAGGGAAAGATCTAGAAATGTTCAGGCTCAGACAGAAAACACTTTTCAAGTTTCCTCTTCCATGTTTTAATTTTTGGTGTACATTATCAGCTGATAAAATCATCACATTTGAACAAGAGTTAAAGCTAGTAGATTTTCTATTGAATTTTATTATTAAAACTCATTGCATATTTATTAAGACAAAGGGTAAATCAAAAGAGACTAGATAAAATTTGGAACGTTCCTAAAGTTAGCAATTTGCAGATTCACAGGAAATCACAGATTTTACACCTATGTCAGCCAGCTTGAGTTCACCTCAGTATAAAGGCATCACTTCACTGTCTAAACTGGAAAAAATCTTTCACATATTCCAGTCACTGGTGATATCTTCCAGAGATTAGAATTGCCAGATAAAACTTCACAGCAGAGAGAAAGCAAAGTGCGTGTGGTGAGGAGGTGGAGTTGTGTTCCTTTAATCTGTCTTTGTGAAGTAATCAACTTGGTAATTATAGGAGGAACTGTTGAAGAAGCTATCTATGAAACATTTCTAATGTTTATAGACTGCATTGCTATCCTCCTTAGCTTCTTGAGTCATTATAATTCCCCTTTGTTGCTCTTATTACAGTACTACAGTTAGAAAAAGAAAACATGGGAATTTACGTTGGTTAAAAAAATATTAAAAAGCACAAATTAGCTCTGTGATTAAGCAGGCATCTGATAACATTACTTATTCATAACAGTTCTGTCAAAATGTTTTGCCTAAAAATTCACAGTGATGGCAGATTGAATGATTAAATTGCCGCATTGGAAAGAAAGAAAGAAAGAAAGAAAGAAAGAAAGAAAGAAAGAAAGAAAGAAAGAAAGAAAGAAAGAAAGAAAG
>JANHFL010006903.1:478896-492833 GCA_032468155.1 Oxyrhabdium leporinum | reverse complement strand
CGGAATGGGCAGAAAATGGGGCACGTGGAGGTTGAAAATGGGGTGCTGGGGTGCGCGGAGGCAGCAATAGACGATGGGGTATATGCAGGATACACAAGTAGTTCAAAAAATGTAATAAACCCATCTGCAGATAAACCAAATCCAGTTTGGGGTATTGAGGGAATTAAAATTTTCAGTTTATTCAATGTACACTGTGGATGTACAGTCCATTATTTACAGCCATTCGTTAAGTGACCATTCGAAGTTACAACAGTGCAGAACAAAGAAAGTTACAATCCATGCCTGAAGTTATGGACATTGTATAATTATGCCCTTCAGTCACATGACCAAAATTAGGGGGCTTGGCAGTGCACCCACTGTTATGGCTGCAGGGCCATTTCAGCTACACCCTACCATCTATATCCCTCTATCTATGCCATTTTTTACCCCTGCTACCCTGTGCTTTATCTCCCCAGCTGACCTTCCTCATCTTCTACCTCCCATGCTTACAAGACATGTCCATCTGAGGTTCTGGGCAGCAATAAAAGAAAAAGAGAGAGAAGCCCCTGAGCTGTAGCACAACAAAGCACCCCTTTGCAAAGAGTTCCTGGATGGGGAGGGGGATTGTAGAAAACAAAACAAAATGTCCAAGATGTCCCCTTGCAAAAAACTCCTTGGGGTAAAAAGAGTTCCTGAGTTGGAAAAAAAGAAGTACTAAAATCAGCCCCTGACCTAAAGCACACCATCAAGCTTAGCACCAGCCTCGTCCAGCAGCCAGGCTAGTCATGTCTCATCAGCCATGGGAAAGAAGAAGATGGTGAAGGTCAACTGGCCTGGTGAAGCATAGGGAGACTGGGGGTTTAAAGTGCAGTGGTGAGAGTGACTGGGATTGAGCTGAGGTTGCATCAGCCCATGCCAAGGAGCCCCAGAACTGCATGGTTTGGGGGCTGCTTGCCATTCCACAAATCAAGGTGTAGGGCAGTCAGAAGCTCAGAGATGGTGAGGAGATCGATGGAGGGATTGGACAGTCCCTTATCTTATTGAGGCTCAGGGCTGGGAGAAACCAAGCCCAGAATGGCTTGGATTGAAATGAGTCATTGGCTAATGACTGGTAAAATTCACTTAGCAATGGCAACACAGATTACCAGGATTGTGATTGCTAAACAATGTGATCAATTCAAGTATTGTGGGCCCAATTGGCAAAAGAAAGCTCATAACTGTATTGGTTGGAAACATGCCTTCATCCTGCAGTGGATAGACGATGGCTAAAATAATGATGAAGATGATTCCCTATAACTATAATTCATTTAAATGTTAGATACTACCACTTCCTGGATATTAATAGATATCTTTACTTGTTGTAATTTTAGGTACAATAATATAATTTTAGTGTTTACCTTATAATTTAATATAGGCTATATCTGGATTTCACATATTAGATGCTAGCTAGGTTATTTTATATATGTATTTTAAATATGTCTTAAATTTTATTTGTTTAGTATCTTAGCTGGTCTTTGACTGCAATAAATTGAATCGATTGATTAGTAATATTAGGTTCCACTAACACAAACTGGATGTTCAGCACAAATATGAATTGTACTTCCAAAGTGTTCAGCTTTCTAACTTTCTACACAGTTTCCAGCTTCTTCTCCCTTATATCTGTACTCCAAAGCCTATTTATCATTTATCTAGTTCATGCCCTACTCAGTCACAGGGTGACTTTCTCCAAATTTCAAAAATGTTTCTGAGATATGTTGGTAACTATTACTCTATATTTAAGGATGATGCAAAGACAACAAAATAATGAATGTTTACAATTAATTAGTAATAAATGTATTATTAATAACCGAAATCATTTTGGTAGGGTTATAGACATAAAGAAAACTAGAGCTTTGGGCACAGAATGTAATTGATTAAATTCTATTTGAGTTTCTTCTCCTTCCCCCAAAATGTCAATGGCAAAGATCTATTTATCTGCAAAGTGGAGATCAAAATAACTTCTTTCCTAGTCTTGCCATATGTTCTCTATACTAGAAATGACAGCTCCTCCAGCATAATGCAATTAAATGCCTTGGAATCAATGCAGCAGACTAATTAAAGCAACTTCACATTGAAAGCTTATCAAGAATCCCAGCCAACATGAGGTCTAGTTTGACATGGAAAAATAGTTGCATCCATCCTTCCTATGCCAGTGGGCTCTGTTTCCTAGTGATACCATTTTTTTTTCCTGAAATAAACTGCATTTGAACTTACTTTCAATTCAGGTCCTCAGTCTTACTTAATTCACTTGGTCTTTGATTTTAGTCAAGATGCATAGGTTGCTGGATCTTATCTGCCTAATGTTATTAAAAAAATAAAGGAGGGGGGGGAACTAATACAAACTAATATAAAATGGAAAAAAAAACCCGAGCCATGCCTCTTGCACACTCCCAAGCACCCTTCCAAACTTATGCCACCAACACCCTCGGCACACCATCCCCAAATGGTGGGGCACACACTAGCAACCCTATACATTCTACTTGACTGTATTTCCCCTTAGTATGCTCACTTGGCTTATGCAGCACTTCTTACACATCCCCCATGCAATCTTCTTGACCTCTACCACCTCCAAGTAACCTAATTGACCTGCACAGCACCTCTCATGCATTCCTGGGCACCTCTCCCAAACTTTGTCATTTGAGTGCCCTCTCCAATCATCTCTGATGCACACCTGCATACCATTCACAACTCAACCAGCACTCTCATGCTCTTGCTCATGGCATTCCTGACCTGTATTCCTATGTGCCCCTTTCCCACCAGGCAGTAGCTATTTTTGCCTGCTGGCCTTGGACTGGAAACTTCCTGCTGACTTCTACAAGTAAATGGAGAAGCCAGCAGGAATTTGAGGAAGGGAGGGAGGGAGGATAGAAATTGTATCTGTTCCATATTTTCAGCATGGCACATCTAACATTGTAATCTTTAAAATCCGTATATCCTTATCCGTGCCACCCAAATCTCATATCATGTCATTCTAACTCTGCAAGCTTTTTTATTTCTCAGCAACAACCATTCTTCATCCCAAGCAAACAGCAAGCAATAGGTTGTTTCTCTTAAATCTTCCTCTTTTTTTGTAAGATAGGTAGATGCTGGAGAATAGCAGTCTTCATTTTTGCCTGCTTTTAATACTGTAGAAAGTGATTAGATGAGAGCACTTGCCCCTTCCATTAAAGAATAATGTCCACATTTGATACTGGGATACTAGGAAGGAACAAACAAGAATCAGATATATCAGATTCTTAGATGAATTGAAATATTTCTTTGGGCTTATATATGTGATGAATCATTTGATTGCAATAGAACCAAATGTTTTCACTGTCCAACTATGACAGCAATTTACATAATTCTCCCCAGCCTGCCCCCACCCAAAAGAGAAAAACGTGTCATTAAAAAAAGACAAAAGACAGAGCCTTGCTTTTGTTAATTTAGAAGGGCACATGGACATTAAGAAATAATTGATACAATTCTGTTTGAAATTTATTATGGGAAGACCATTATCAGAAAACAAGCATAGACGGGCAAGTTCAAAATTCCTGTTTTCCAATCTTAGACTTTTTATATATAAACTGGACTTAAATTGGAAAGAAGTAAAATCTTTCAAATAGAAATTAACTGCTATTTGTTTATATATTATAATACTGTACATTTCCTTTCCTAATCCAATCCAATCCAATCCAAATAAAACAAAACATAGAGATACTCAATTTGTTTTCCCTTCCTAAGGTGGAAATAGAATCTTTATCTTTAAAAGAAGTTGGTTATCATAGATAATTAAAAGAACAAAAAAAACATGATAGAAATTCTCTGCTTATATTAGCTGTTCCATTAATTGAGAAATTATGAACTAGGAACCCATCTGTAATTATTTATAAAATAGATTACATCAAGGTCTTGCTTTTTCTAGCTGGATGAATTATTATGAGCTTTAATTATTAGGCCCGGCACTGGATATCAAACTGAAATTTAATTTTAACCTACTTTTATTATACACCATAATATAAATTAATTACTTGTGTGGCTGGTACATTGTGAAACGAAAAGGCATACTTTTCATTAACTGGATCTAATTTATTGTAGCTTTTTGATACTAGGTTGCAGTAAGTGGACATACATTCTAATTAAACAGGTGACAATGAGTTCATTTTAATTTAGACACTTACATGAGTTTCTTTATAAGAACCTAGCAGGAAAATCAAAGAAAACTTGAAGTCAATTTCTCTCAGATCTTTTGCATTTTTTTCAGTAGTTGAGCAAAAAAGCAAAACACAAAAAGCAGCCCTCCAAATAGCTGCAGTACCAACTCACATATTTTAAATATTTGTATGTGATTTTAAAAAGTCTATGTCTGTCTGTCTCATCTATCTATTATCTATCTATCTCTATCATCTATCTGCTAGTGGTGGAACTGGAGACAGCAGAATCAGTTGTTATATATTTATCAGCACACCTTTGCATGTGTATACATACACACACATCTTATGTAGAGAAAACAAAATTATTTTTATTTTCTAAGAGTGCTTTTTCTCCTTATAGAGGGAAGAGAAGGAAAACATTTTCCATATTGCTAGCTCAGCATGTTGGTGTCCTCATTTCTGTTTTGGGATGGCATTGAAAGTGAGTATTCAAGTTTAGTAGAGGGGGAGACAACTTTTGAAGTCTAAGATCTGGTTACGTTTTATTATGAGACAGACTGAGAGAACTGTACTTTAGGCAGAAGATGTAAAAATAGATTTTAAAAAATTAAGAGTGCTTATGTACTCCATTGACAAACCATAAGTGGATTTTCCAGGTTTGTATTAATTTTAATTATATATATATATACACACACACACACATATAAATTTATCTCATTCTCAAGTACCATTTTCCCTAAGTGAGCCAGTTAAATGTACTTTAATGAAAATTTAGACAATTCCATTAATAAGAAACAACATGCAACATGAAGCATATTTAATAAAAAAGATAATAAAAATAAATAAATCCACTACTTTTCTTACTAATTCGATAGCACTCCATCATTTCAAGAGAAGAAGTCTCCATTGTTAGCTGTATGGCACCATCAGGTTAAAAGTAAAAGTTGTCATATTCTCATGATTACTGGCTTAAATTTTTTAAAAAATGAAAAAGTAACAATCAACTTTTGTAGAAAGTCTGCTTAATGTTAATATGAGATTTCTAAGACAAGAATTACTGGTATCTTCCTGTGAAATGATATCTAAAAACTGAAGATGTTTGTCCAGTTACCTTTAATGCCTGCTAGGTAAATAGCAGTTCCAACGCTTGGATACAGATGGAGACTAGAAGAAAGAAAGGAAAGAGAAAGATTGTTGTCTGTCTGTCTGTCTGTCTGTCTGTGTCTCTGTCTGTGTCTATGTCTGTGTCTGTGTGTGTCTCTCTCTCTGTCTCTGTCTCTCTCTCTCTGTTTCTGTCTCTCTGTCTCTGTCTCTCTGTCTCTCTGTCTCTCTCTCTCTCTCTCTCTCTCTCTCTCTCTCATCTATCCGTCATCAGCTAGGGGTGGCAATGGAGCCAGCCAGTTGTTACATATTTATCAGCACATCGCTGTATATATACACATGTACACACACACACACACACACACACACACACATGAGTTTTGGCTGAATGACTACTCAAAATATTACAACATGCAAAAAAGAGAAATAAACAAATCAACATATATAGCAGGGGTGTGCACAGGAATAGGGAAAAAAAATCAAAATGACAATCCCAACTGCATATTGAAATTCCACCCCTTTTATATCTATGCTGACACCAATTCACTTAAAGAGTTGGTCCTTTCATCACACCGATGGAAATGGGCAGCTACAGGAGAGGAAGGTGAAAAGTAATGAAATGTGCATTATTACATTGTGACACACACTATCCAACCTATGTATTTGTGTGTTACATAGTAATCATTGTTGTGTCATTGTAGTTTGTACTAGATACCTATGCTTACTTGTTGTTCCTGAGCTCCAGCCTTGACTTCTGGACTGAGCCTTGATGATGCTTTTTCTATTGTCTTTACTGTGAGCATTGTGACAGTTTTTGATCCTAGGAATTTAACTATGTCTCCTGCCTTGCTATTTACAACTGCAAAATAAATAAATAAAATAAAATCATTTCACAGGTAAAAAATCCTAATGCCGAACTTAATTGACCCAATCTCTAAACAAAGCATGTACTATGTTTTCTAGGCAGAATACTTATTTACTGGCCTTGGACTGAATTTGCTGTTTGCAGCTAGTTCTAGCCTGAGAAAAATAGGCCAGAATTTTTAATGCCTTCCAGTCTTTTGAAAGAATTCCAAGAAATTTGCTAGTGTTTATGGAAAACTGGTACTGCTTTCTAAATCAATATTTTATATTCACAACACTGCCCATTCCTGCAGTTCAGTCTGTAAATAAACTAATCATAGGCAGAAAATAACATCTTTTTTTGCCAGATCTATTTTATTTTATGGAACACAATTCAGTTTAGAAATTATTTCAAAGGAAAAGAGCATGTCAGAAAAATTATTTGGGAAATGATGCATTTTTTTAAAATATATTTAATTCAGAGGTAAACAGAGTGGCTATTATTGTCCTTCAGTGTATAGCAATTTCTGAGGAAGCTCTTCCCATGGGGCTTTTTCAGTAGCAGTGGTGTCTTGCCCTTGAGAAATTGCTAGGGAAAAAAAATCACCTTTCCTCAGAATGGGGGAATCCCCCCAATTTTTCTATTCCTTAAATATGAATTATGAATTTCAAAAGCTGTGAAATAAACCGGGGTTAGGAAAACACTTTCCTTACAAGGAAATTGATTTCATCAAAGGCTGCCTTGGAATTTCAAGCAAGCTCAAAATATTGAAATCTTTATGAAAATTAATACTAAAAAAAATAATCCTTGCTATTCCCTAAAGCTAACAAAAGGGTAAGATTCATTGGGAACTGTTTGATAGATGCAGATTTTAAAGAAAGCATCCTATTGGTAGGCTAGGCCTTAATGTGAATTAAGGAATACCATACATGGATTATTATTATTTTTGTTAAGTTTAAATAATTCAGTGGTAATTTATCATCACCTGCCCTAGCTTTCCTAGTCATTTTTGTGACTCTCACCAGGACTTGTTTAGCCATTTAAACTTATTGCTGTTTATTAATGGCTAAATCAGACTACAGGGACACTGATCCTCTTAGAAGAGAAAACCAATTATATCCAAAGATTTTGCACTCTGGAATTGAGGCTTCAAGTAATTGAAGCAGGCTATGTCCAAGGTTGATATATTTGGACAGGAATAAGATATATTAGTTTGTTTAATCATCTGTCACACCTGAACCGTAACTAGAGGGATCACAAGGCATGATACTTCATTTCCTAGCTCCTTTTTAAAGGACCAAATAAAAGGCCATCTATGAGGATAAATCAATTGAAATTGAATTCAGGTAAAGAAGAGGTGCTGATGGTTGGAGGAGGGAAATTATTTCAGTGATATCAGGAAAAGAGATTGCCAGCTCTGGAGAGAAATAGGGTTGCATTTTTCTGTTTATTTAGATACTGGTGTTTTAATGTATAAACGTCAGAAAGACCAGTGCACAAAACCAGTATTTGCCAATTACCTTGAATTCTAAATCCTTTTCTTTTGGAAAAGCTAAATATTATGGTATGCATTATAGGCATGTTAATGCAGCTGTTCTTTTTAAAATGAAAGTTGATGTAGGCATTGGACAAAGCAGACAGGCATGAGAAAATGACAGATTGGTGAATGATTTATTTTTCTTTCCCTTCTTGTTGCTGGCTATCTCTTCCCAGAGGCAGCAGTTGCTTTTAATTGATTTACTTTTAACTGACTGCACTACCAAAGCATTTTGTATTTACATGGACTTTATTTTCTATCACCTATTAACTGTTAGCTTCCTAATGATTTTCATAGATAAATAAAGATATATCCATTATAGTCATAGCTGGAAGCAGTGAATTGAGGTAGCCATTATGCAGTAGTGGGCTGATGCCAGTTCAGACCTGCTCTAGTGAACCGGTAATTCTGACCATTACGTGGTTCCACCCCCGCCCTATCCTCTCCTATATTTCCTTCTTTCTGGGTCAGCTGATTCATGCAACACAGCTGATTTCCACACCTCAGCTGTTCTACTTACCGGGGCTGACCTAGAAGGTAAGCAGCTGAGCTTCAAATTGCTGTATTTTGAAGACTGTGCGCAAGTGCGTTAGGCATGTGAGTGAAGCCCGTGCTCACAGAAATGGTTGTTAAACTGGTTACAGCCCACCACTGCCATTATGTCTGCTCTAGGTAGCAACATTCCACATACATGTCTATGGAGATTTTCAGTCATCCAGGTCATGGTTGTTCCAAAGGTGCTTTTTCAAAAAGCAACTAACTTTGTTTTTCCTTCGAGATATTTCACTTGTCATCCAAGAAGCTTCTTCAGTTCTGAAGAACTTTCTTGGATGATAAGAACTGAAGAAGCTTCTTGGATGACTAGTGAAATGTTTTCAAGGAAAAACAGAATCCAGTTGGCTTTTTGTAAAAAAGCATCTTTGGGATTCAACACACCTATTCTGTTCCTCTAGGGTTCCTTGTTGGGTTAAAAAGTGCAATCAAATTTTCCAAGATGGTTAGGAAGATGCTCTCCATCATCCCCATTTAGATTTTAGGAGGCACCTCATTTGCTTCATCTTGGCAGAAGCCAGATTGTGAAACAGCAAGACAAGTTAATGGGCTGCAGTGCAAAATTTGGTTAATGGGCTACACTGCAAAATGTTTATCATTGTTTTTTAAGCAATATTGTTCTGCATCTCTTATCAGGTGAAGTGCTGGGAGAAAACAATAATATGATAATATCTCAGCTGTCCATTTTTAGCAAGTTTGCAGAGTCAACAGTAGTTAAGAGGAACATTTATTCTCTTTTCCCCTCCCCATGCCTTTAAGTTTCAAACATTAAAAGAAATGTGGTAACTTCATTGAAAACAGATATAAAGAGAGATAAATGGGGACTATTTCATGTATTTATTACATAACACAATTAATTCTTCCATTAACATGTTGATGCAGAATAGTACTAAACCCCTTTTTTATCAAATAAATACAAAATCTGTCATAATATTGGGGGGGGGGAACAATAGGATCATTTACAGTTACACATATCTGCAATAAATGTGGGGCTCAAGGCAGAATGATATAATATTCTGGTAATATTTTATTCCAAGATCTGTGTTTGGAGAAGTACAGAAATGCAATAACAGAGTTGAGAATTTAAATAAATGGATGAGAGGCACACCGTGGAAATGGTTGAACTCCTGGGAGGCACAGGAGAAGATTTTCTTTTTTTAAAAAAAATCATGCTGCAGCAGTATTACTTAGTGGTTTAGCAGAAAGTTATGAAATGCTTGTGACAGCACTTGAAGCATGTCCAGATGATGAGCTAACATTTGAATATGTTAAGGGCAAGCTTGTAGATGAATATAAGTATAAAACAGCATTACTTGTGACAGTGCTTTTGTAGCAGAGTCTCTTTTAAAGATGAAAAATAGGAATAAAAACAGTTACATGAAGCAAGGAACACATAAACACTTTGTGTGCAAGAAAAAGGATAATTTAAAAGCAGATTGCAGAATCTTGAAAAATGCAAATACAATGCAAAAATGAATTAAACTGCAAAAAGTCAAAATTGTGAAGGAAGAAACTGATTTTCTTCAAATAATGATTTTTTTTTCAATCCAAAAGTTACACCTCATCTTTGAAAGCATGGTGTATTGATTCAGGAGCTATGAGTCACATGACAAATGACATAAATTTCTTTACTCATCTTAACCAGAATAAAACAGAAAAAAAGTCACCACAGCTAGTGGGCAAATAATAGAATCAGAAGGAATGGAAGATAGTTTTCTTTACTGTCCTATTTCTCAAACTGTCACCAGAAAGATACTGCTTGTGAAAAATGTAGTGTATGTCACTGCTCTCTTGAAACTAATATTTTGTCAGTAAAGAAGCTCACAAAACTAGTAACCTTCAAAGGGGATAGTTGTGTCATCACAAAAGGGGATATCTTACCTGCAAGGGATAAAATTACAGATGAACTCTAATAGCTGAATTGCAATCAGATGGCTAATACTACCAAAGAGGAAAAACATTTAAACTGTATTCACACATGGCACAGATGATTTGGACACAGAAGTCCTGATATAATAAAGAAATTAACTGAAAATGACTATCCAAGAGGAATAAACCAGGCCATGAGAGGCTTCAATCAGGACATGACCAGAAGCAATAAAGGCATCCCAGCCAAATGCCTGTCCTATGTTGTTTGCATAGCATTAAAACCCAGAAACAGAAAGCAGAATTCCAAAAAGTCCAGTGCCACCCCTTCTGAGAGCCAAGGATGAAGCCTCGGCAGCTCCAGCTCTGTGGACAGCTAGGACAACAAAAAGAAGAGGAAGAAGAATGACAAGAAGAATCATAAGAAACAGGAAACAGAATTAAGATCTGAAATGGGACTATTATAAGTAGTAGTTGTTGAGTGGGAGTGTTGAAATACATGTATTTTATATTGCAACAACTACGGAATTATTCAGCCAATAGCTGGCCATTTTTAATTTGCATCTATGATTATAACCTATGGTTCCTTTATGTTCTGAGGAGAGTTTCCTGTGACTGTTGAAACAGTTAAGCAGCAAGAACCATACTGACTGTACACTGTACACTTTATTTGATCTGTACGGCTATGCAATCATCCTCTGCTACCAATATTATGGCTATATAATAATCTTCTGCTACCATTTATATATAATAAAACAGAATTTTCTAACACATGGAAAGATCAGTGGAAGTGCTGGAAGACCAGTTGTGTAGATGGGGGGGGGGGATAAGGAAGAAGAAAGCACAGTTATATTAGCAGTAGAGTAGAACAGACAATGGCTTTTGCCATCCTTGGATTCAAAAGTGGTTTATTAATAGCACTCTGGCAGTTAAGTCAAAGTAAGGAGAAAGAAGGAGTAGCAGTATTAGGGGACCATGCAGAGGAGGCAGGAGAGGAAAGATGTACAACAATATTGTAATGTTCACTCCTTGGCATTTACCACCAAAATGTTTTGAGTTTTAGTTTGGCCAGACCACCACCTGCTGAAACAATCTGAATGAACTTCTGAACCACCCTGTGTTTATATAAAAACTTGTATATGATAATAATCCTTTGTTCAACCCACTTCATTTTCTTTCCCACTATTATACTTGAGTCAAAGAAGACAAATGTGAACATGCACCCTTCTTAGAGAGTAATAAAGGAATCAGCAAATTAAAATGGTCTTCATTTCTTTGTCTTTTGTTTAAGCAATTTCCATCTGCTGCTAAAGCAGTCAATTTCCAATCCAACTATCTCTATAATAGGATGTTTTTTTTCTTTTCCAAGACTGAGGGATCAGCCATTTCACTACCCATAGTGACTCACTTCTCCCTTTGTTCAGCCAAAATACCTGGATTATACTGAAGAGGCAGAAAATGTAGGGAAGGCAAGAAGAATCCATCACAATATTGAAGGTCAACAGGGCCTTGAAAGATGAGAAAGAGAACTTGAAGCAGTCACAGATGTATTAGGAATCAGTAAGTCTAAAGGAAATAATTCTTAGATCTAGAGATCAGATCCCAGTGAGGTCATTTTGCACCTTGTAGTTTCTGCTAGGACTTGAACACATATATTTGAATTAAGAAGCTTTTTTTAGCTGTGGCTCCTGTCTCACCTAAAATGCACATCAAAAAAATATTGACTACTTTTACAGCAGTTTTACCTCTGAATGACTCTTCACATTATACTAATCGTGATTGCTAAATGTTCTCAGGTTGTAAATTTCAAATGCTACCTTATTTTTCTAATTGATGCCCTTTAAACAATTGAAGGGGAAGAGATAATCTCTCGGGAATACTTTAATACTAATGTAGCTTTCTGATGATTGGTAAGCCTTTAAAAATGGCTAATATCATTACAAATACATTACATTATGATACTGTAAATGATTAAATGATTAGCTCAATATGTCAGCTAACATTTCCCAAAGAGCTACTGAGCTAATAATTTTATGATAGTTTTTTATTCTTTCCATTTCAACAAAATGTTGGAAAGCAATTAGTAAAATCTTTCTGTCGATCTGTCTGAATGACAGAAAGCTAACATTTTGAAAGCAACGGGGCCAAATTTGATGCTATGGGACAAATCAACAAATAAATGATATAATTTGAAAATGGGTCAGATCCAGCTAATCTGGAAAAATATGGGACAGGCAATTGAGTAGTGAATCAGAATGTTGTCGACTGTTCTCCTCTAAACTTCATTTCTTTCAGATCATGTGATCTACAGTGGAGAATTTGGAGTTCAGCCTGTGCTTTCCTAAATATACACCTACACACAAAAACTCATAAAGGCAAAACATAAATGTGTGTGCATGCATGCATGCACCCAGAGACAATTGATATGCATATATCCTCATTAGGATCTGGGGACAAAATTCACACATGTTATATGAAAGAAAAGACAGACACTTCGAAGGCTACATCTGGTAAAGAAGTTAGAAAGACTTCATATGTATGTATATACATGTATACTGTATGTGATGAAAAAAAAATGACTGTTCATAGCCTCTTCAAAAAATGGGAAATGCAGAAGGTAGTCTACAGAGTCCATTTATTTTATTCTACAAGGAATGGTTAAGTTGCTTTTGTTTTGGGTGTTATGGTCAGATTAAAACACTCAGGCTCTATATCAGGGGTGTCAAACTGGTGGCCCATGGGACAGATGCGTCACACGCAGGCCACACCCACCCGTTCCACAAAGGCTAAAAACATCATGATATATCACATGATGTGACATGATGGGATCAAGTTTGACACCTGTGCTCTGTATCATAAAAGCTAGGTCCAACAGCCTTTTTTGTTGTTATTATTATTTTCAATTTTTCTAAACACTAGGATAATCTTCAATTATTCTAGTCTTAGCAACATGTATCCAAAATATCTACATCTTAACTTCATTATTACTGCTTCTAAAGAGCATTCTGTATTTTCTTTATCTAGTACTTAATTAGTGATTCTTCTTGCCATCTAAGTTATTCACAAATATTTTCTTTAGTACTAGAATATTAAGGCATTTATTTTCATTGTTCAGCTAATCCAGTTTTCAGAGCCTTATGTTACAAATGAGACAGCCATGCCATTGAAAATGCAAATCTTTGTTGGAATATGCCTCTGCCCCTTTAATATTGTGTTTGTCTCCATCATACTGCAGTCTTTTTCTTTTTCTTTTCCCCCCCAAATAACATGGCTTAAACACATAATACAATAAGTCACATCTCAGTAAATTTTTAAGTCTAAGAAGTCTTCTCCACCTATCTGCCTTGGGTTGACATTGTATTTTGACATAAGCTTAACAGTTTGGGGGATTTTTTTACTTGTTTATATTGAGCGGCTTTTGTACTTTCTTCTTTCATCTTCAAAAAAAGAGTCTTTAGATCTTCCTTGCTTCTAGCCATCAGTGGTGTCATACACATATATGGTCTTCTTTGTATTTTAGTCAATCTCTTACAATTGGCACGATGTATTCTGGAGCTTTGTGTCAAGAAGATATGGCAGATTATTATAGAACTGGCAGCTCTTACTTTGTCAGCCTTTGTGTTTGAAGTAGGGACTTCAATAACCATAATACTAAGAATCACCATAATACTAAGAAATTTCTTGACAGTTGGAAGAGTTAATCAATGGAAAACTTGCCTCCAGAAGCTGTGAATGCTCCAACACTGGAAGTTTTTAAGAAAAGATTGGACAATTATTTGTCTGAAATTGTATAGTGTTTCTTGCCTGAGGTGAGCAGGGGGTTGGACTAGAAGACCTCCAAGGTCCCTTCCAACTCTGTTATTCTATTCTGTTCTGTTCTGTTCTGTTC
>JANHFL010006903.1:465097-477159 GCA_032468155.1 Oxyrhabdium leporinum | reverse complement strand
CTCTGTCTCTGTCTCTCTCTCTCTCTCTCTCTCTCTCTCTCTCTCTCTCTCTCTCTCTCTCTCTCTCTCTCTCTCTCCTGAATGATAAGAGAGTCTGTGGCCAACATTTCATAGAGTGAGGAGTCAAGATTAAGCTTAAAGTAGGTATTGACATACGTTTTGGACTGGATTGCATTCTGAATTTTGGCAGCATCTCATGTCTTATAAAATGGCTGCTTTGGAATCTATCCAACTCTTAAAATATTATGAGCAGTAGATATAAGCATTTACCAAATATCCTATTGTTGAAAGTGATCCCAAACACACACACACACACACACACACACAACTCCATAATCTTTTGGAACTTCTCTACAACTCCACTTGATGTATCCATTTAATCTGGGTAGGCAGACATAAATTCAATTTAATAATACACTATTTCGATTCCTAATGAAGCACGTGGAGCCATATGCAGATATTTGTGTAAGAAAAAAACACTAATACTTTATTTTGTAGTATAACTTATAAGCAGTGGGGATACTGTGTTGTCCACAGCTGCTTTTCTGTATTTATAATGATACTTTCCATTCCAAGCATAGATGGTTTTTTTTAATTAACCCTGAGTATGCAATATATGCAGATATAATGAGATCAGCTCCTAGCTCTTCTCTTATCATCAGCAGAGAACTGATGTTTATGTTCAAGCTCACTTGGTATCTTACTATCTATAGAAGTATTAAAATCAGATCATGCAACTAAAAAGATCCCTTGACTGTTCTATTGACCAAATGACAACTAAATTGATGCCATTTACTTCTACTATTTTTATGTACTAATAATTTTATTAAACATTATAATTAAAAAGATAAAAACTAGTACAAACTGAAAACATAAAATAATAAAAAGATTGAAAGTGCAGAAAAGAAAAATGAAAGAAAGAAAAATAGAAAAGAAATAAAAAAAAATGTAGTAAAGAATGTGTGTGTGAGTGAGTGACTTTCTCCATCATAACTATAAACAATATTAGTAATTTATCATCTTTTGTGAAAATGCAAGGAAATATGTCTTTTCCCATATCTCATATACAATCTATCTTTACCATCTTATTGCTAATGTTTCATAATTGCATTAAATTTACTCCAAATTAGCAACATCTATTCTTTTTCATTTTTCTACAACAGGGGTGTCAAACTGGATTTCTTCAAGTTCTCCTCCATGGGCTGGCCAAGGGGGTGGAGAGATGGAATGGACGCCTCCTGCAGCACCCTGCCAGCCAACATGGGGTGCAGTGGGATTGCACAGGGCCCCCATGAGCCTCATTTTCAGCCTGGATAACTTCCTGCAGCACCCAAAATGGGGTGGAGGGGTGCAAGACCCCCCCCCATGCCCCATTTTCGGCCTGGACGGTCTTGTGCAGCACCCTGCCAGCCAAAATGGGGCATCACGGGCCAATCCTTTGCTATTTCCAGGCTGGCCCCACGGGCCAGATTTAAGCACCTCTGTTCTACAATAAAGGTTGTAGTTGAAATAACTAAAAACATCAAATCCACATTCTACCCCAATATTCTGTTATCATGGTTGCCAATTAGATGCCACATAGAAGTCCAAACTTACAAGGTCTGGACTTGTGAAAGAGGGCATTGATAAATATAATAAATCTTTCTCATTCTCCTGTGCTTATTTATTTTTTTCCCCTCAAGAGAAATGTCTTTCTTTTCACAAAGAAGGAAAAAAATGGATCTTTCTCATAAAGAAATTATCCCTCAACTTTGAACTTTGACACTTGGCTTGCCTTTGTCTTACACCTTTTCTACTTTCAGTTCTATACAGATTTATATTACAATTGGAAAGAGGAGACATAAATCCTATTCTTTTCAATGGGAGGAAGGTACTTACATCAAAGTTAGATGTATTGATTTAAACAGTAGATCTGCCTTTTCACTGCTTGTTTATTTTTATGTTTTGAAGGGTCCTCAACACTTACTTCTTAGGGTTGTTAGCAAATGCTGAGGTTCTTCTAATATTCCCTGGCCTTTTATCATTTTTCAAACAGAATAAAGGGCATAAAAGTAACGTTTAAGTAGCTTCCTGCAGAGTCTTTGTAAGTTTCCCTGTGTAAGAGATTGTGTTGAGGCTAGAAAGAAAGAAAAGTATCTCTTAACACTAATCACCAGCAGATGGATGGTCCTGTTACCAAGTAAATGTGGAATAAATAAGCTCTTGGTCTGTCAGGCAAGCATCTAGCGGAAAAAAACATTCAAGAACTTTAAAAAGACCCCACCTTAATGAACTCATAGATAATACTTGAGGGTTCCTATCTTAGTTCTTAAGTTTACCTCTTCTAACTCTTAATTTTTTTTCATTACAACTCATTGAAGAAAATATATCTAACTTTCTGCAGCATGTTACAGAATGAAGGCACTTTACACTTCAGGGTGAAAAGAGATGTTCCCCAAGATCAAATCAATATTTACTCTAGCTGTTCAAACAATATTTTGCAGCAATTTGAAAGACTGAGGCAGATTGTATCCAGATTGGGTTGTGCTAGATAGAAATGAACAAGGGTTATTCAGAAGACATAATTACTATGGATTACAGCATCTATTACAATGCCCAATAGAATGCATGTAATGGAGATAGACTGGCTCCAAGTTGAGTTTTAAAATGACTTAAATGCTTTAAACATGCTCCACAGTAGCAGCATTTTTTTAAAAAACAACAACCCTTATTAAACCATTTTGCGCTGATATTTACATTTAGCTTAAATTACACTAAGCATAAAATCTTTAAAAACTCTTTAGAAGAGAAGAAGAACAATAACCTCTTTACTTGACTTAAATTGACTGATATTCTACATATTTTTCTTTTAAATACACAATACTTGACTGATCTGAAGACTACACTTAATCAGCATGCAAATATTATACTTGAAAGATATCCTCTTGATGTCAGCAGATCTGTATTACATTCCCCCCCCCCAAAGGTCCATTTGCAATATAAAGAAGCAAAAACGTGAAATACAAGGATGTGTACAGGACTGAATCAAATCACTTTAGGTTATAATTGCTTGGAAGTAGCACAGGAAATTACAGTAGTCACCAGCTCCCTAAAGTCTGCTCCCTTCTATGAAAGTAATGAATTTTCCATCACTAGTAGCTTTAGTTCTGAAGTGGGAAGGGATCCTGTTTTGTTTGGTGTTTTGTTTTGTTTGCTATATGCCACCCATTTTGTGGTTCAAGGCAACTCTGGCTGACTTAGTTTTCATGAAGCAGTAAAATGTTTTGGGCTGCCATTACTTCTTCCTGTAAAAGGACTTACTTAAAAGAAGAATGTTCAACTAGTAGAGCATTGTGTGAGATGTCCATTCAAATCAAGATTACTTTCCTGTGAGCTCAGAGACACAATTTTGCAGTTTTCTTTGCAATAATGTAAAAGTGGTTTACCATTGCCTTCTTCCAAAATGTGTTTTTTTCTGATCTTCCAACCTAGCTTATAAACTGGGATTTCTAATGATCCCGCATCCAATTTATCAGATCCAACCTAATTGACTTTTCCAAATTAGCGAGGTTTGACAAAATGCTACATATCTTGAAGCTTATAGGCAAATTTAGGGAATCTGTTTTTTTATTCTTATACTTTTTTCATTTTTAAATTATACTTAGCTTATACAGTTCTTTAAACAAAAGACCATACTTTGGGGAAAGGGCACCTAACTGTCCATATATCGAAACTTGAAAAATAAATATCATTCTTGAATAAATTGACCCCTCTCAAGAAAGCAGTGATATAGCTGTTGTATTCATACACTTGCATTCTTTGTTTTTCTCTAAGAAGCTGCATGCATCATACATAATTTTCATACAGCAGTTTTACTAAGAATTATAGATTGAAAACAATTATTTACTCATGTCACTTTGGCTTCATCACTTAGTAAAGATTGGAACTCAAATCATTCTAATCAAATATTAAGATTGTACAGACTATATCATAAGCTTCTTCAAGCCAGGTCCTCCACAGTTTGGCCACACATTTAGCATGCTAGCAGCACTTCTGTTTAACATTTATATAGAATTTGAGCAAGTGGAAACTCTCTTGCCTCAGCTGACACTTTGATGAATTCCACTGTTGCTGCTCAGTCAGAAATTGTTACTGCTTGGACAGAACACCAAGTGTTTACACTTTTTACATGCAATTCAACAGCCATCATTTTGAGCACAAGGTTATTGTTTCACCTTGTATGGAATTATTGATGAAAAGTTATAGAATCATAAATGGAATGAACAAAGGTCTTAATGGCTCACATATTAATATTTCAATGAAATACAGTTGATTCAAACAGAAATCATATGTCAGAAGATGAAACGTTTAGCTTTCAGCTCAAATAGGGTATATCATTACTCATTTCAAGCAGCATACTTGAATTGTCCAGTTAAAATGGTCTGGTTATCCAGTTTAATCAGCTGAGTGGATTCAGTTCATATTGAATGTATTGTATGTTATCAAAATATAAAAATAGTACCAATAACTATTATTTGTTCTTAAATGATTTTTGTTATTATATTTTTGGTTTATGATAGAGGGCAAATTGATAAGTGTGCATAGTTTTTAATAAATATTATTTTTATTGCAGAATAAGAGCATGCATTGTTAATGTTTCCTTCAACACCCAAACCAGTAGAAGAGGAAGTAAAGAAGAAGACTGTTGATGCTGTTATAGCCAGTTTATCAACCAATGTTAGATAAACACAGACTATCTAACTAGAGTTTAACTATAATGGATCATTTGGATGACAATAATAAGTGCAACTATATTGAAGCTTCAGAACCATAAACAGCTTTACCTACAATATATTAGAAGTTAATTTCTTTCACAAAACTCCGTAGTTCAAAGGGCAATGAAGAGAAAGAGGAAGGGAGAGAAGGAGGGAGGGGAAAGAGAGAGAGGGAGAGAGAGAGAAAGACAGAGAGAGAGAGAGAGAGACTCAATTCTTTTGGACAGACATCCCAGTTTTGCAAAATTCTGTATAGTTCTAAGCCTCTGTCTTTTTAATATAAAAATAGTATTGAAGTTGTGCTATTTGTTTCAATGATTGGTTTTATTTTTATGGCTTAAAATGCATTTGAAATGGTTCGAAACTGCTTTCGGTTCCTCTGGGGAAAATATTGTTTTTATGTGCAAATATGAATGAAATATTTGGTCTGGTAGTTAAAGGGAAGACAGACTCATAATTCTTACTATGTAATGGCAGGAGTGGAAGTGCATTAACCAAAACACTGATGAAGACAATCCATCAAAAATTTGTTGCAAGTACATCCTGCTGAAGATAGAAGGGGAGCTCAACCAAGGAAAAGTTGAAGTTCCATTGATTTTAGTGAAAATAATTGTTTCTTTGAGAGAGATGGATCCATTTTAACACTATTTATATGTGAGAGAAATTATTCTGTTTCAAAGTTTTTCCTAGAACTCCTTTAACTGAATATCCTACTCATATAGGTCAAGGAAGACTTTTAAGTGTGATATTTACACCAAAGCAGATAAGGGCAAACGCTATGTGATCCTATTCATGCTACTAGTAATCAAGCAAAAATAAAGGACGTAATGGCAAAGCGGTGGAATGTTTGCCTCACAGTCAGGAAGCTCTGAGTTCACTCCTAGGTAGGCACAGATATTTCTCTCTCTGGGCACAATGAGTAATTGTCTGCTGCAAACTCCACATAGGCATCAGGAAGGGCATCTGGCCAGTAAATGCTCAATTCCAATCATTTGCCCCAACCCCACCTGAAAGCAAGGGATTGCAAGCCATTAAAAGAAAAGGAAAACAAAAAAAAGGGAGTCTCTGTGGATTTTATTCCACTAGTCATAAGTGATAGGGGCCAGTGCTCATCTTTCTTTCAAGAGCCATTGATTCAGTGCACTCCAAAGATATTTCTATACTCATGTGGCCAGGATGTATTAATAATTGTATTTCTACTTTTTAAAAAGATATTAGCAGCCCGATATCTATCTGTATTGGAACCCATGACACAGATAGAAGAATGTATACTTTTATCTCCCATCACAGCTCCACTTTTGATGGGGAAGTTTTGCCATTTGCAAAAACACCTAAAAAATGAAAATTGCTCAGTGGAAATTTCATCTGAGTAGTGATCCAGATGTACAAATGTTTTAAGGGCACAAAGGATTAAAGCACCTCATCTCTCTGAATACCAGTTTTAATTATGGAGTTGTATGCTTTAGTGTTTTGCTTTACAATTCATGGTATTTGAAATGGAGGGCTACCTTTGATCACTTGGGGTTGAGGCGAATTCCAGACAAGCAACAAGTTGTTTAAATATTTGCTAGCCTACCTTAGATGTGAATAGATTGTGTTCAGCTTGGAAAGTTGTAATTATACAGGTTTCTTCTTGAGTCATCCAAAAGTTGGTGGGTTTTTTTTTCTCTTTTCTCTTTTTAATCTATCAGCTATCATAATAACCATATGAAGCTTTACTACTATTACTAAAGCTTTAATAGATGTGCACAATATAATATAGGTAGGACAAGTCTGTTTCAAGGAGTATTGCGGAAAATGCCAACAGGGAAATTGTTGCTATCTCATTTTCCTGTGCCTTCTGGTATGCTTACATAACATAGATTAGAAGGATACATGTCTTTCTTCTCTGAATTGCCATGCTGCTATTATTGTTTCTGAGTGCAGTTGCTTTTACTGCTCCATATAACTGAATAGGGAGAAGGGGCTTAAACTTTAGTTAAGGACTTTTGGAACAATTTGGAATTGGGCTCCCTTCTTAGCATTTGCACCAACTGACCTTGCAAATGGTCATCTCCTTCCCATTGTGTTTGAATGCAGCAAAGAAAAGTGAGAAAGGGAGTTAAATTGGTCCCAATGCCATACACTGGAGTATGAAATTAATTCTTGGTTCCCTCTATGACCAGGCAATGTCACTCTACAAGTAACGAAATTTACTAATGAAACTGAATGTGATCTCTCATGCCCAATAATTGGCAACTCAAAGCAGAGTCTTTTCAGGCCTTCACAGTATTTCTATGCTAGGGCTATGTGCATGAGAGCAATTGCTATTAATCTCATTATTGTAAATGACATCAAGCACTTTAAGTATATCAGGTATTAATAACTTAGATATTAACATCCAGGAATGTTTTACATCTAGCTACTAGGACGCTCTCACCTGAGTAGCCTTCTAGAACAATAAAGATGCATTAAACAAAGTGCTTGCTTGCAAATGTTAATAATAGTGTGCAAAAGTCAGCAATTATATAATTCACCACTTTTGACAGTATGTGTGGAACTTGTATCTTTCTTTGCAGAGAATATTCTGTTCTTTTAAGGACTATTTGTTTATTAAATTTATATGTTCCCCATCGCCCTATTAAGCAACTCTGGCGGCTTACAACACCATAAATAATTAAAAGGTTAAAAGCTCTCAAACATTGGACATTGAAAATTGAAATTTTAAAACTGACAACAAAGGGGATAAAAAGACCAATGTCAAGATGGGATGAAGGTCCAATCTTCTTCTAACCTACTAACAATCTCCAGAACGGGATGTTCCCATTGGGCCCCCCAGCAGTAGACACAGCAAGGTTCGCAGGCCCTTGAAGGCAGATATATATTGTAAGAATTGTCCAATCCACTCATGAGTTAAATCATTATAAGAGGGGAAAGGCAGATATGTCCATTAGCAGCATGTGGACAGCACACAGAACTGCTTCATGGAATATCTGATCATAATTGTGCTCTATTATTTATTAGAATCAAAATCAAAATAACAAAAGAGTTGTTATTAATACTTTTTTTCTCTCATATAGCATAAGTATATAACTCCTCTGTTACTCCTCTTGGTGATGGTGATGTATTTCCTTTCTCTTTATTTATTCTTTTTTTTTTCCAAGCAGCTGCCCAGGGCAAATAAGAAACTGACAAATCTTTCAAATATTAATAACAGTTTCTACACTGTTTGTCCTGTGTAAAGCTATCCTTTCCGGAATATCATCCTAACTTTTAATGATATAAGGCATCATACTGAAGATATATTCAGCATCAGAAAGATCATCCATCTTAAATTCTGGCCTTATGCCCAGAAGGACAGCTTGTGTACCTCTGTGCATATATAGTCCTAAGTCAGCCCCCTGAGTTCAATATGACCTCTCAAATAAAAGCTGATAAGCTTACAGGCTTCATTTCTCACCTCTTTAAAACACATCCAAATAACAGTAAATATTTTTGCGATGCTTCTTTCACCTTCAGAAAAGGAGTCAGACTACTAGAACTCCGCTGATTCTGATGGGAAAAGATTTGCAGCATTCCCAATCACTTCGTACTTCTTCGGAGTATTCTGCTGCCATTCTTCTGAGACTTCCTAGTCATTGCAGATGGTGACATTCAGATTGTATCTCTCTGATTTCAGCAATGCCAGGAATGCAAAGTAAAACATATATACAGAGAGGCAGCAATGACAAAAGACAGAAGAAGAGGGAGCCAACAAAACTACTTGTCTCACCACACCCCATCTGCCTCTCCAGTTCCAAAGCAGGTGGCAAGGCCAGTCAGACAGATTGCATCTCCATGCTAACTCAATCTTACTTATTGCCCTGCTTCAATTAGGTAGCAATTCCTTGTCAATCCTGGTAATTAAATAAAAGAAAATCTAACTGTGCATGTCTATTGATCTCTAGGGAGATAACTTTGAGAAGTATTGAATGATCTTTTTTTTCAGGCAAGAACCCTTCATTTGATCTTTTGCTTCAGATTCAGTTTGATACATACATGTATATCTTTGTAATATATTCTCATTTCCAGAAGCAAGATACAAAGTGTTATGCATTATTATTATTTTTTGGTATCCCATGAATTTTGCATCTCAATTGCAACAAACAGAGTCAACAAAATGCATAACAGATTTTTTTCTAACTAGTGGCATTTGATTTTAATGCTATTTGGAAGCTGTTTTTGAGAAATCAAACCCAGCTGAGAAAATTAACCAAATGCTTAACATACATATTCCTTCCTTCCTTCCTTCCTTCCTTCCTTCCTTCCTTCCTTCCTTCCTTCCTTCCTTCCTTCCTTCCTTCCTTCCTTCTCAAATGGCTTTACAATTTTCTATTTCATTTATCTTGCGTGTGTGTGTGTGTGTGTGTGTGTGTGTGTGTGTGTTTGGATTGCAGGTGGGAGGGAAGGAAAGGAAGAAGGAAGGAAAGCCCCCCAATCCAAAATCCAGGGAAGGGAACACCAGGTGACATCTTTGCCTGAGAATCAACTACTGGGAATCTTGCTTGGAAAAATATCAGTTAGATTCTTTCATAAGCATAAATGATTGAGATGCTAAAATATGAGTGCATTGCACTTGCATTCACATGATACAATCAGAAATGGTATAAATTTTCAAATAAATGAGAAGAAGATATGCAGTTCATAAGCATTCTCCAGCAATTATGAAGACAGTGATCAGTCAAAATCACTTTAAACACACTTTTATTCCCTTTACTGGCACTTCTGTGCCCACCTCAAGTCCTGCTTCTCATTTCCAATTTGTTTTCTGAAACATTTTGATGCCCTAAGGATGGTAAAGTAGAATCCCTGGGTACAAAGCTCTTCTCTCCTAAGCAGGGTGTAACATCAAGAAAAAAATCAGCAGCTGAATGAATTTAATTCAGTCCTCCTATATTTTGGAGGGCTGCAGGAGGCCACTCAATCAACACATCTATTACCAAAATGGGTGTGACTAAATTTTTTGGAGGGTTTAGAGAGGCAAACTGCTCTGGAACCAAATTGTATTTATTCCAGTTTTAATAACAGCAGTCCATGGCACAAAATTATGTCATGAAAATTTTGTCATTTTGTAGTGCTGGGAGGAATGAAGGATACCAGCCACATGCAGCCCTTCAGATGATGGGTTGTCCATCAGAAAAAAAATCAGTGCAAGGTGAAGTTGTTTTCCAAAACAAACCACCTCCTTTTCTGACTCACAGCAGTGCCTAAGGATCTCAAACATGGTTGTGAAAATCTGGAGTGCAACAAAACAAGCCATGCATTTCCTTTTACATATTAGACAAAGAAAACAAAGACATTATTGCTTCTACGGTCTCCCACTGTAGTTATACCCCGTGATTCAGTCCATTTCCCTTTGGTTCAGGAAAACAACTACTTAGACATTTCCCCACTCTGTGCATGTGAAGCTAAGATGTTTGTCATGTGTAATTCTGCAAATGAGTTCTATTAAAAGGAGGAAGTAATGGAAATGCTAAGAGATTTGCACTAATTATTTTTAAATGTGACCATTTTTCCCACCAAACTCTTAGATTGATATAACAGTCAATGAACAACAACAAGACCTTCTAACTCTTTCAAAATCTGAAAGAAAAATGCAAATATATTATTAAAAATACAATGGATTTAACAATCAAAACAAGGAAGATGTTTGCAGGGTACCTTAAACTGAGTATATTAAAACAGTGAGATAGAATTGCCTGAATCAAATATGCAATGATCTTTTTTTAACCATTTCAGATTAAATAGAAAAAAACGTAAATGAATACAAATGAAATGAACCTCTAGACAGGTATATTCCAAAGAAGTACTAATAAATACCACAGATTAATCATTTCACTCAAATTTCATATTTTTGTTACTGCAAAACTAATGTGTGACCTACAAAACTGCAAAATGATACCAACCCTTCATTTAATTAATGTAATTAATAAGGACTAAGCCCCTGAAATGAAAGGCACAATATAAGAAACAAAAATAGTTACAAATAATTTACATCAACAAATTTCATAATTCTTCTCCATATCTTTCTCTCTTGCAAGCCATTCATGCACCCAATACATTCTTACACTGCTCCAGAGATTGCTTTTATTCTTTAAGCATTTTATCTCTCAGGTTCTCATCAATTCCATATCCATACTCTTCATCCATTCATTCTTCTTTCCCATATTTATTTTGCAATTCAGTCTTCATTCATTCTTTCACCAGGATACAACTAGCTCAATATACTTCTTTCATATTGTATACTTTTGTATTCAGTCCTCATTCATTTAGCACCTGTTCATTTTTAACCCCCTGTCTTCATATTTATCTCCAACACGTCTTAAGTACTCAATTCCCACTGTAGTGAAAATATTTTTATCTTTCTTTTACATGCTGAACTCCCATTTCCATACAAAATGCAGACATGTTAGCTTCTTTCAACATATATTCTTTGCTCACAGCACATTAATTGCACATCAAGTTTACAATCCATCTTTACAAACACTCTGCTAACATACAAAACCTTGTTTTAGTTTTTTTAATCATTTCTACATGAATTGCAATTATTCATTGAATTTTCTGTAATTTAATTAATTTTCAGTTCCATATTTCTTGCATCATATTGCATCATAAATTCTAAGCTTCAGTGGAAATAATTTAAATGTTCAGCTAACAATATGTTATTATCTGCATACCAAACTTCACATACAATGATATCTTTAATCAATACCATAAGTAGTTATGAAGATTTAAAATATATTAAACAACCAACAGTACATTATATATTGTTGATTACCTGCTCAATGATTACTTAGTTGCTTAGCATTCAATTTCTTCTTATTCTTGTTTTATTTCCATCATAAGTCACTTTTACACCATTTAGCAACCAAGTTACAATTTCATATTCACATAAAACATTCTAATCTTTAACTTGTTTACTTTATCAGATGCCTTCTCTAAATAATTTTTCTTTATCACATATCAATGAAATCTGGTCTTAGACCTAGATCTTAGTCCAGTCCTGTAGCAAAAAGTAAAAATGTTCTTCATAGATTTTGCATCTTTTCTTAGATGTAACTTCTTGTATTTTTTATTTAGGCTTTTGCTATACCTGCCCAAGCACATTTAGCAAACTGATTCCCTGTAGTGCCTGCCTTTCCTTGCCACCTTTTTGTTATATAGTAGTAAGTTAAAAAAAGGTAAAGGCATTGTCAGCCTTGGAAGCCATGATTTCGAGGCCTCTGCAGGCTGCCACATAATTACAGATAAGAAATAGAGAGGGAGTACTTTCTCATGCAGTTAGTAGTG
>JANHFL010006903.1:445628-464997 GCA_032468155.1 Oxyrhabdium leporinum | reverse complement strand
TATCTATCTATCCATCCATCCATCCATCCATCCATCCATCCATCCATCCATCCATCCATCCATCATCTATCTAATATGATTTGGCTCATGAGCACATTTGAGAATATCATAGCCAGTATAAAATGGCTGTAAAGTGTACAAGAATAAAGGAAGAGAAATAAGATCATAATAAATATATAGATTTGAATACTTTAATAGCAATGGTCAGTAGAGGTGTAAATAACATATTTTTATATATTTTAAAAAATATTTTTAAGAAACGCTTCTTTCAAGAAAAAAAGGAAGGGAGATTTAAAGGAGTTCCTTTACCATGTTTTCTCTGGGGTACTCATCAGTTAGACATGCCCTCAAACTTCAGCTCATTTAACAATCTGGAGTGGTCTGAGGGGAGGTAACAGAAAGGAAGGGAAGGAAAAAGGGAAGGATGGAAGAATATTATCAGAAAGAAAATTAGGCAGAAAAGCCAGAGTGATGGCAAGCTTGGTAGATGCATTTGAGAAGGATGAAAACTTCAAACATTTTACTCTTTTTATAGCATTGTTTTGTAATAGATCCTAGATAAAAGATGGATGGATAGTTTCCAGGGACATTGATTCACCACACACATGTAGCTGGCTATTTTCCAGCTCCATGTGCCATTTAGCTCCATTTCTAGCCATCCCAGGTTTCAACAGTTCCAAAACAGAGTAGCAAAAAGGGATTATCTCTCTTTTAATTCTGACTCTTGCTCCTACATTCCCATCACAATGGCACTGGAGGGAGGTCTTCCATGCTACCACGTCAATCAGCATTGTGGAGCTTACAAGTATGGATTTTCCCAGTCCACAATATTGTTTTCATGCTTTCCAAAGATGTTGTGGGCTTCTTCCCAGAGGCAAACAAGTTAACAAAGAACCTGAAAGCAAGGCAGAGGAGCTTAAAAGTGATCAGAAGGGACAGTCCGCTACAAAACCCTTCCGCAATTCTATAACAATGAGAAATAAGGGACAATTATTAAGAATGAAAGGAAACTGAAGGAGTCTGATAAATGCAGTACAGTATATTCAGTCGTGTTGTGGCACCTTGTTGCCAAAGTTACAACTAAGTGGTACACTGTAGTGATAATTACATTTGACTCGGGAGGGAATTAATAGGATTTCCCCAACATTTGCAAATTTCTTCAAAAAAAAAAAGGGGGGCGGATGTTTTAAAGAAAATATGACTGTGGGAAAAAAGGAAATAGAAATATTGATCTACTATTGACTAAACAAAGATATGACTTAGACTGATGCCCTTTAATCTAAAATTCTTAGAAGTTACTCTCTTCCATTCAAAACAAAGAAACAGGGAAATCTTAAAATTAGATGGTTTTTCCTACTCAAGCTAACAAAGGCAGAAGAAGTTCTACTTCCATAACATTTCAGATGGGAAACAAGATCCTCGTTTCTTAACTATAAGGATAATTATCAATTGGAAGCATCTAATACAGGATGTGGTTAAGTTTTCCGTCACTGGAACTTTATGAGAATCAGTGACATTTTGAAAGATATGCTGTGTTTTAACCACAAATTACCGGATTCAATGCTTGCATACATGGTTGGAATTCTATACCCTGCTGTATTCCAAAGGACAGAATAAAATAATAACAATAGTTCTCACTGGTTTAATATACTCGACTTTTTGAGCATACAGTAATGTTCCATTAGAAGCAGAAGCCACAGTTCATTGGCTTCTGTAGCATATGAAGCCAGAAATTTATCCATCTTGCTAGATTCATTACACGTTGGCCCAAAAGACATGAAAACAGTAACTTTCCCAGCTATTGCAATCTACTAATATTCTGTGGCAGCTTATCCCTGACTATGAGGGTTACATTTCATCTGGTAGAATTGAGGCATGTAGTCCCAGGTTCAGTCCTTGCCCTGTTCAAGAGAATAGAACAAGAGTATCACGATGAGAGTTGGGAAAAGCACCCGAAAGATTTGCTTTGCAGAATGCTTTAGAGTGAATGAAGCAGTTTCTGTGAAATGTTAAATTAACGGCATCTTTTGCAAGGCATACATAGCTCTTTCAGGGCTCTCTCTCCGGCATGTTGATGAACAGACATTTTCCTTTTGTTGGTGCTTCCAGCAAAAATAAGAAATGCTTTCCAAGTAAACAAATGAACCTTGAAAAGGATGCAGTTGCTTTAATGCTCTGCATTAATACACTTGGCAAAAAGCATAGATTTTAAATGCTTCACACAGACTAATGTGCACTCCGTTTTTAAGCCATGGATGATGCTAAACATTGCCGCATCCAGTTGCAACTAATTAGGCATTAACCTATTGTGCAATTAATTATTTTAATGAAGTTGATTTGATGTACTCTACTGTATGTGGATGCTTCTATTCTGTTTAGAGGAACTCTTCTGAAACCGTGCCAAGAATTATATGCACATATACAAAATACTTCTATTAATAGAACATTCATAATTCTCTTCATGCATGCCAATAATATACGGAGTGTTTCATAACAAGGGTAAGAGCCATTCTTTTTCCCTGAGAAAAATATATTGATTGGAAACAAGAAAAGTTGCTCTGTGTAAGCACAAGTTTCCATAATAAATGTCATTTTTTTTTGCCTACATGTCTTTAGACAGATCAAAATGCTCTTTGGCTCTTTTGATAGTCTTGTATCCCAAACTCCACCATGCATACCCAAAGTTAGCGTCAAATTAACATTTTTACTAAATCCGTAAACGTGAGCATTTGCAGTACAATGGCTGTTCAAAAAGAATATAGAGTAGAGTTATGCTATTAGAGTCTGTGATTATTGGGATTTTAAAAAGGGAGCAGAGTTTTTTGCAACATGATTTATAGGACAGTGTTTTAGCATTGAAACATGACCTCACGCTTCAAAACTACTGAAACAAGGTACAAATTTGAATTTGAAATGACAGCTTAAATAATGCAAACTGAGTACTGGCAAACATACACGTCCCAGGGTTCACATATTACAACAACATTTGACCTTTGAAATAAAATGTCCTTTTAGTAATTTCTGAGAGGAGACCATTGTTAAGATTTGGAGAAACTATGCTAATAGGACTTTTCTTTTAAATAACTTCACTGGGTTTTCTGTGTCTTTGTCCTGACACTATTCTGTAAGAGCACCATCTCAATTCATAAAGTCCTTAGCTATTGTCCTAGATTTGATAGATCTTATGTTCAAATGTTAATCTAGCAATTGTGTCATAGACTTTTGCAGACAAAAATGAGCATTGATAAATTAAAGTGTGTTTAGGATTCACATACCATCACACTTTTGCTCTTTGTAAAAAAACATACTTTTTAAAAATCAGGGAAACAACCAAATCTTTTAAACTGAAATCAAACAAAACACAAACAGTAAACAAGTTTTTGAATTATCTGTAAATATTGATTTGGCTACACAAAAGCATAGGGGTGTTAATATTAGATAACACGCTCTGTTTAGTACTCAATTCAGGTATGTCAGAAAACTCACTGTTGTAGGATATTTAATATGTATTCCTGATTGTGGATTTGGGAATGATTTTCTCAAGTCGCCCTGGCAGAGATATGAAAACTTGATGAATGAATACAAATATTAGCTGGCTCAATGCATGCATGTAAGTGTGTGCCCAAAAAGCTCTTTTTTATCATTTTTCAGTGATAATATCTTAGTTCAAGAGATATGACTGGCTTTGTTTCTATTAGTAATTAATTTAAGACAGCCAACTGAAAATCCTCCCTTGGATAAATCCTTGTAGGCTTGATGAATAAAAACATATTTAAAAATAGTACAGATATTAATATGTGAAGATAACATACAAAATCACCATTTGTTTAGACAAAGATCCAACACAGCAATCCTATTAAATCGCTCTCTGGGTTGGCTTGTTTTCTTTCTAGATGTTTCTTTTCCCAACTAGGTAACTTCACCAGTGCTAGAAGCTTCTAGAAACGTCTTCAAGAAAACAACCAAGCTCAGAGTGCACCAAGGACCCACGGTTTAACCTTAAGGTATTAACACAATATTCTCTTCTATTGGCAAATCATTCCTACCTTATGTTCTGATTCTGAGAAATTAGGAGAAAGACTATGGACACCATAAGTTAATTGGACCATTGCTGGAGGTCGCAACCAAAGGCACTGACTCCACAGTACCTTTGTCAGCCTTGGAAGCCATGAATTCGAGGCCTCTGCAGGCTGCCACATAATTACAGATGAGAAATAGAGAGATAATACTTTCTCATGCAGTTAGTAGTGTTGTAGTCAAAACATTATTATTCTAAGAATGTTCTAAGAATGTCAAGGCCATTCTGTGCAGCACCTGGAAGAGGAGTGCCGAGATGGAAGATGGAATGTTGGGTAACCCTTATGATTGGGGAATGTGATTTATGATGGGCAAAAGAAGGTGGTTCTGTAATTCTCTTTTGGGTGGGGAAAAACCTGGGCCTTTAGATTCAGATTTTTCCCAGATGTGTCAGCATGGTTTCTTTAATAAACTTTTGCTTGGATTACTTCTTATCTGAGTGCTGAGTGAGTTATTGGAACTTAGATGGAACACTGACAGGCGTCCCTACAGATTTTACTCTGCTAATCATTGCTTGCTATAGGGGGCACTATCCATCTCTGTTTCTAGGCCACTGAGCCAATGCTGTCCAAAGACATTTCTGTGGTCATGTGGCCAGCAAGACATCACAGAGCTCAGTTACCTTCCCACTGAAGTGGTACCTAATTATCTAAGTCATCTCTGCATGCTTTCGAACTGCTAGGTTGGCAGGAGCTAAGATAAGAGCAGAAGCTCACCCTGTCATCTGGCAATCAGGTCATGAACCTGGGTTGCTAGCTTTCCAGCCAACAAGCCCAGTGTCTTAACCACTGAGCCACCGTGCCACTCCAGTACAGTAAGGGCATCCTTCTAATTCATACAATCAGTAAACAAGTCACACAACTTCTCCCTCAGCAAACCATAACTATAATTACCATTTTCCAATTATTTAACAGTTTAACTGATTATATTTATTATTTGGCTTTCTTCACACTAACATTAATAGCACTTGTTTCAAGTATACCACTTGACATAAGTTTTTAAAACCCAGACAAATTTCTAAAGTATTTCTTCCAGGAACCCTCACTTTAATATCACCCTAAATAATTTCAGTACTATTCTTTTTAATTTTAGACAATTTCCTAGAGGTGTCTTGTTCAGCCTTTCTTTTTTTCTTATTTCATTTGATTTGTTAACTCAAGATCTTTATTTCTGTAAGATTCTGAGTCATAATCTGTTATTTGTAATCTTGATAACTAAATGGGCCTATAGGGATTGGTCATCATCACCCATTATGGCTTTGATTAATAAACATTTTCATTTCATACTTTTTTTTAATAAAACAGAGGAAGATACATTACCAGGTTTAGTTTAACCCATATCAAATACATTTTTTTCACAGTAAAATACATTTTGCTACATTTTAGCCGGGATGCTGAAAATGAAACCAAAGGCCATGTTTATTCCAAGCTCATTCATGCTGTTTTATGGAAGCTAGGCTCTCTATTCTAGATGTTATTTCACAAGACAACAGTTATCATATCTCACCATCCAGGAGGGGTACACAATATACTGGCATGCACTCAAGATGCTGCAGTGATATAGGATTTAATTAATTACAATGGGTATATGTTAGAGATTAGATTATAATTAGATAAAGATAGGAACAGAGACAGAGAAACAGAGAAATAGAGAGAATGAGAATTTCTAAGTCTGGCAGAGGTATTTTTTTATTAAAATATTGAATTAAAGTGATGATGCCTCAAATTAAATTAAGGCAATTGGAGCAAAGTTTAAGAGATCTAAAGATATAATGTTACCTGATGATCTTCCAAAGAACCACAAATGATCATCTAGCATTCTTACCTACCAAATTCAGGAACATTTACGCAAATCTCATGAACTTCAGGCTGTTTCCAGAGAGGTTGGTATGATTAGGTGAGGGGAGCAGTTTGTCTGCAAAGGTGTTGTAATTCCATTCCACCTTCAATTTTGAAACCAAACAAAAATCATGCCAAAATTCCAAACAGTACTATCTTTGAGGTTCTAAGAAGACAGGTGACTTGTTGACCTCTAAGTTAAAACAAGAAGAATGCCTTTACATTTTCCCAAACACTCTTCTCTCTTTTGTTACAAGTTTAGGATAAACAAATCTGTGCATGCTGAATAGCAAAACCATAGCACCAGAATCGTAATCTACCTTCATGTTCCAACCAGCCAACATCACAGGAGAAAAAGAGTGATTGGCAGTATAGAGGCAACAAGTAACAACTAATCTGCATTCTGCTTTCTTAAAGGGAAAAAAAAAACACCAGCAATTTTCATCTGATGGAAATGCACAGGTTGGCCTTCCTTTAATAACCATTCAATTAGACAGTAAGATAAGTCAAATTTCATTGTCTCAAAAAGAGACGGGCTAGATATGCTATGAGTAACATATATCTGAATTCTTATTTATGTGACAAATATAGGAACTTTATTTCTAAATCACAAAATAGTGTCCTCTCCAGCTGCAGTAGTATTATTTGTCAATGGAAAAAGTAATGCAGAATTCATTTTACTGAATGTTAAACAATTACTGTCTTTAATATACTGTAGATGAACTGAACTTCAAACATATTCAGCAACCTTTCTTCTGTAGACTAGAGTTACCAGATCTGGGCTGAACAAATCTGGATGACCACAAGATGGAAGCAAAATTGGGAGATTCAATAGAACCTTGTTATCATCTAGTGATCATCCAGATTTTTTAGTCCATTAGTATAATATAAGTAGATAGGGGAATGTTCTGGAAGGGAGTGGGCACACAATTTAATTGAGTGTCCATGTTTTAAAAAGATCCCCAACATTTCCCTAAATGGCAGCTAACTAAAAATCAAGGCTGTCTCCAGTGTATTGAGCTAGTTGGAACATATAAGAAAGCTATGACTCATATGATCCTTCAATGTCTTTGAGAGCCAAGACATCCAATTTGCAAACATTAATAAGTTATTTGTGTATTATATTCCATTTTATTTCCAGTCTCTTATAAGCGCAATATGCTGTCTTCCTGGGCTACACAGCTAAAAATAGTTGACATTTCGCAGAGTTTCTATAGTAACAAAGATAATAGTATCACATAATAGTCATATTCCAGCAGAGCTGAATGTTGTCTTTTGATTGCCTACACAACTCTGTCTCAACCATAGTAATATAGCTGATGCTATTTCCAAAGAACAATAGGCTTGTTGAAGGATGTTCTTGTTTTGAAGATTTAAAAATATCCAAAAAACACTATCATTATTATTTAATCTATCAAATTTACAGAAGGTCATATTAGAGAAGGCCCTGTAAGGAAGTTATCATAAGTTCCATTGACCAAAATTAGCTTTACAAAATCCTAAAACCAATTTGTCAACCCTTTGAGATAGAGCAGGTATAAGCACCAAAGCCATTAATAGTAAAACCACTTTCAGTACAGGGTTACAGAAACAGAATCCTGTAATTCTGAATTTTCCTCTCCCCTTCCTGCCTTTATTCTAAAGGGGACACAGAGGATCAAGTCTGAAACACTTTCTCAAATTCCATTCCTGTTTTGAGACCATTGGCTTGGCTACAACTCTTTCTCCTCTTCCTCAAGGTTATTCTTACAAGCATATTACACCACAAAATTTATGTATTTAAATGCATGAGTTATTTTAGAAACAGGATTGAGACTTACAATTATGTCAAATCATTAAGCAACAAACATAATCAATTAGACTATCAGAATTTTTTTTTAAAAAAATAAAGTATTTAAAATATTTTTTAAGTCAGTGTTATAATACATTAAAGACAGTATGCTTACTCAAGAGTAGTAGTGGAATAAAAAGCAAGAAGTGAAACTAAAATATAGGTTTAATTGAAGCTTGTACATTCTATGGCTATTTTACACCTAATGATCAGCATCTGAATGTTTGCACTGATTTTTGAAAAGTAGTATTTTTAAGCAATAGAAACATTCTATCTGAAGGTGATGGTTTATTTGTATATTATAGCTGAAAGCAAATCAATATGATGTTGAACCCTGGTGAATATATTTGTAGGAGACTATCCTTAGAGAACTAAAAAAAAGAGAGAGAAAGAAAATGAAGTAACTGTGTGTGTGTGTGTGTATAATTAATCTAGCTCCTAAATGCTATAACTTCCAGCATTCAGTAAGATGTTCACACACACACACACACACACACACACACACAAATATTTGCAAATTAGAGAAGTGGAATAAAAGCATATTTAAAATGTGCTATTTTCAGTTTTCTCATTTAAAATTTCATCTGAAAGGTACAAATTTTCACTGTTGAAATCTACTTCTTATCTTGGAACTCAAATATCTTTGCATCTGTTTCAGTTTTGAGAGTTCCAAGTATGAAAATCAAAGACCATTCAAATGCTATTAGATACTAAATAAATTGTTGGTCTCATTTATTAAATTGTGTAGGATTAAAAAAGCATTATTATGTGTCAGCTATGAAATAGTAGCAACCTTTGCAAACAAATAGGGCATATACTGCCTGATATGTTTTTCAGACTGTCTTCAGGGCCATATCAAAGCTCTAAAAATGTCATAGTTCAGTTTATGGAATAAGAGGCACCTTACTGTGTATCAAATGTATTGTTTTATTTAATCCAATGCCAAAATTAACTCAAGGCCAAATATCTATTTATTGTTTCTTCAACAATTCCTTCATATTCTTTCAATAAAAGATGTACTCTGGAGCAGGAGATGGAATAGTGAGCTATGTATTTCAGTTGATAGTCCTAAGTCATTGATATAGAAACACTCTGTGTGTTGTGTCTGTCTGGTAATTCCCAATACATATGTTAATTTTTGGTAATTGGAGTAGCTATACTCCATGTATCATTTTTTTTCTAAATTCTGCTCCTGGGGAATGCTAAATTTTCAATAGGACGTTCTCTTAAATTACACAATTGCAACTGTGCCCTCCCCCTGAAAATAAAATGATGGACAAATGTTAGTATACTTATTAATTAGCTGAAAAGGTGTTCTATTTTTTTCTATGTTCCTAAGCACAGGTAGCCAGGTATACTAAGGCCTTTTTGTTGTCATGTATCAAATATTCAATCATTTGACAGCATCTTTTGGGGCAAATTTGCATTTTCAACTTGGCCAACTTGGCTAGTCTGGGCCATTCTCACTTGCTGAGTGCAGGAAGAGATGATATCATCCTACTACTACTTCCAGCCTATTACAAAGGCATCACATTCTTGTGTTTTCCAGCTTCAATTGAAAATTGCTAGTTTCTGACTTAGTTAAAGCTCTTCAGGGCAGATTTTTTCCAATGCTTTGTTTTATAGCAGTAGCAGCCCCAGCTCTGATTGGATGCAGACCCTGACATACTCTTTCCCTTTGAGTTGGGCAACCATTTTGTCTCTGCTGGTCCGCAGTTGCTTTTAAAATATAAGTATGTATATATGTGTGTGTGTGTGTCTGTGTACTATATATCTTGCAGTTGATCCAGGTGCTTAAATGAATTATCCTCAACCCTCATGTTCCTTTCACTCTTTTCACCTGTCAGTAGGCATCCTTTGGCTTCCCAAAAAGTAAAGTCGGAAAATGAAACTTTTCTTGCTTTCTGAACTTGTGCCCAGTAATGCAAAGCTTCACTTCCCTTAGTTTGGTTAAATTTCTTTAAATTGCATCATAGGAGCATGTTTGTTTCTATGAAGCTGAATTATCAGTTCTTCCTTGCTGCAGAGTTTCCATGGACCTACAAAGGAAAGGAGGATCCACCTGTTCTGTCCTGCTTTGTCTATTCTAGCATCAAAACTATGATGGTATTATAAAGGATGAGAGAAAAGCAGATGGAGGTCTACATGAAAACTGATAATGTGGGAAAGGATCCATTTGAACAAATATCTGAAAATCTAAAGAAAAGCAAAGATGGGCTCACTCCCTTAAAAGAATGAAATTTGCATTATGACAATGTCTCATCACGTTTCTTTCCTGTCCCTCAGCAGATACCTATAATCCTTTTGATGGCCAATCTTGTAGTTGTGAAAGAGTTGTAGATCACTGTAAACCACAGTAACTACTTCCCATAAAGTGCTTTGATATATTCACACCTTAATAATGAGATACATAGTACATTAGCTATTAAAATACGGGGAGGAAAATAACCTGTTTCCAGACAAATTTATAGGCTGTCTTGCTTTACCTTAAGGTAAGAAAAGATTTTGATATACTTTTGCAATTACTACCATAAAGATAAGCTTTTTTCTCATTAAGCAATATAATTTAAATCTCCTCATTAACTGATGCACATTAAATGGCATTAATCAAGGTTTAATATCACCTGGTGCTTCAGAAGGAAAGAGAGAATATTTTTTTGGCTTGATTCATCAAGTTTTCTAAGTGATCAAGCATATAAATCAGAAATATGCAAGACGAGGCTCCTGGACATGTGCAATTCCCAAACATCTTGGTCTTGAACACATCCCAGCATCCCATGTAAAAGCCTTGAGCTGGAGATGTCCTAAAACTGCTATTGTAACATAGTTTGATCAGAAAAAAAAATTAAACACATCATACTATTAATTACATTGAATATTCATTAAATGAAATTAGGTTTAGTTTATCTCCTAATCTCATCACCTACTTTGAGGAATGCAGCTCTGGGCTCAATACTCAGCCTCCACCATGCATAAACAAACAAATAAAGACATGAACCCCTGCTGTCCTACACAGTAAGATGGCTTCAGGATACATATAAGATCTGGATGAAAAAAACCCAATGGTAGTCACACATTAAAAAAAATAAAAATAAAATGGCCACCCTAACTCAGCTTACCATGAAAAAAACTTCAAGAGTACCACATAAATTATGGAAATGATGAAAAATGTAGTATTGGCTGTATAATGAATAATGGAATATAAGGATGTTTTCTCAGCAGCAGTTCTGAAATGCCAGCTGTATGCAATCCTGCTCATTATTATTATGGAAATAAGCTGGAAGAACTGCAACCAAGTAGACAAATTTGAAAAGTAGTACAACTTCTGAACAACTCACAATTCATAAATTCGCACATGAAGACTGATCAAAAGAATGGGATTAGATTTATTACTTACGCACAAGCTATAGCTGTGGTGTTCTGATACAGGAGGTGGATTGGAATAAGAATTAATAGACATTATAGTTCAAAGATTTGACTATATAATATTTATTCCCGACCTATTGTTTCATTTGTCCCATTGAACAAAATGCCTGCTTCATATGAGCTCAGTATGCTTTATTGACCAAGAGAAAAAGTAATTCCTAAGTTTGATGGTATGAGAAAGTTTCTTACCTTTATGATTTCATGTTTCTTTACCTTCTCCAAGGCCAAGGCAAAATAATTAAGCTCTGGGTTCCATTTCATTCTGTTTCTAAAATGAATTTCATCACAATAAAAATGACAGTGTTCAAAAGATATTAGGAGTTATACCCTGGGTTTGAAAAAAGTACAAGACAATTTAAAGCTGTTCACAGACATGCTGTTTTTGGTCTGCAAAAATCCAGATGCAACAAAGAATTAGAGTTTTTTTTAAATTTTCTTAAGACCATCTAGTGGTTGTCTGTATTGTTGCAGTTCAGGTATGGCAATCTACCATGGTTTGTATATCTCTTGGTGAAGGATTACATCTGGGACATTGCATTCTGTAACTCAAGCTACATAGGAACAGAAGGATATAGCTTGAATAGATCATTACTAAAACTACCTGTATAAGTAACCTTAGGAATTATGACAGTCTAAGTATCTAGCTATCTCTCTGTGTATGTTCTTGAGATTTCTGAGGTTAAATCATGAATTTTGGTCTTCGTTTCTTTGGTGTAATGGACTGATTGCTGTTGATTTCTTGATAGTACCCATACTTCAGTCTGTCGCTGTCTTCTCATTGTCTATCTAGCCAGCTTTAGTTCTCCACTTTGTACAATAGCATCTCCCCTCTTTTAGATCCTTTTAGATCCCAAATCTACTATTTAAAAGTCCTTCTGGCCCTCTCCAAAAAGCCCTCTCATCTGTCTATTCTACCCAGACAGATGATACTAAAGGAGAAGTTTCTGATAATTTATGAACATTCTGGGAACATGATTCTACATAGGAACAGATTCAAGGGCAGCAGAAATGATGTCAGAAAATGAGGCAAACCATCTAAAGACACAATTTCCCTGGATGTGGTCCAAGTGTGCCAATTTTAATATCTATTAAAATGTGCACTTCGTTGTGGTGTAGTGTAGTGTAGTTTATCTTCAACTCACTATAGGTGACTTTGGACAATCACTCTTGCTCAGCCCCACCTACCTCACAGAGTGATTGTTGTGGGGATGGATGGGAGGAAGAAGCATCATGTGCTCCATCTTAAGCTCCTGAACTAAAGGTGGATTATAAATCTCAAAAATCAAATAAGCAACTTCTTTTTTTGATTATATCAATACACAAGAATAAAAACAGCATAAGTAATGAATGCTTTCATTTAATTCAATTATCTACCATTTTATAGATTTCTTAAATTAATATTGTCATTCATTGATAAATCTATCACATTGTAGTTGATTGATGAATTACTGCAACTAATTTGCACGGGTGCTCCCAATACAACTCCATTTTCTGGGTCCAATACAAAATTGCATCTGTTGGTAAATTAAATCAACAGATCTTATTTTGTAACTTCTAAAAACATTTTGTCAAATCTAAATTCACATTTTGCCTTGCTAAGACATTTTGTGTACTTTATAATCCAATTCCCTTATGTACTTGCTGGCAAAATGTCACACTGCCATCACATGTTTAGGGACCTTGACACTATGAGCCAATTAGAGTTTCTCTGCTGGCAGGTGCAAGTTACTTATTTCATTTAGCTATTTGATCATATTATCTAGTTTGCTTGGCTGACAACTGAGACCCAAGAGAATTGTGCTTACACTGCATGCAAAACATGAAAAAAAAATGTCCAGTCAAAATTAGGATACTAAAATGTGTTCGATTAAAGGGATTTAATCTTCACTGAAAATACTTGGCTCAGCTGTAGGGAAAAATGCCCAATTTTTCAGATTATTATTAATTTGCTGCAAAATTTCATATGCATCTGTGAAAATATAATCAACATTTCAAGCCCATAATCTGTAAAACAAAAAAGGAGAGAAAGTATTGCATATCTTTTTTTTTGGCTTGATCTGATTCTCATATTATCACATTACAATACTGCATGCCCCTCTTCAGATCTGAAAAGGGATGGATAGATCTTAGGTTTTCATTCCTTGTTTGTACTTTTATTTTTATATAATGTTCTGTCCTTTATGATATAGAATATGCTGATTATAGGGCTTTTCTCTATAGCTGAGTTAAAGTGCTAGCGTCCATCCCAAAAAATCAAAACAGAGAAGGCCAAACACCAGCTCTCTCAACCAGCTCTTATCTGCACTCTTAGCACTAAACCATGTTCAACAGAAACCTGATTAACATGCAGGCCTTCACACTACCACCACCACCACAGATATTCAGATTTTAAAAATTAAGATTTGGTGATATCTCAGCCAACTACTGTTATCTGGACCCAAAAATGATGATGAGGGGGGTTTCTCTAGCACTACTGCTTGTCAGCATGTGTTTAAGAGGAAATACTAAACTTGAAAAACTACTAAACAGAGTCTACTAAACTACTACTAAAACCAAGTGAAGCCACCAGGTATCCAAGGGCAATAGAGCAGGCTAGGACATTTTAAAAAAATTCTGGGGAAAAGGCAGTGGCAAACACATTATATCTGCTAATATATCACATATATCCACACCCATAAGCCACATGCTATCATTGTTATTTCTATTTGACATATAAGTATGGGTTGCAAATTGTGGCAATGTGAAAAATGCAAAAGATTGACAAGATACCCCAAGAAACTTTTCACCACCTTGTGCCCTCCAGATATAATGGGACTACAAATCCCAGAATTCTCACAGATGACTTGGCCATATGGCCAAAAGATTTGAGGGTTCTAATCACTACATGTTTGAAAAGAACTAAGTTGGGAAAACTGACCTAAAGTATAAAGCTTAAATAAAAACCTAGGAAATTTTTTCACCCAAACTTCATGACAGATTATACACCCCAGTTAGCAAATCTACGTGAAGTAAAATTTGTCTCATTTAGATATATTGTACAAGTATTTATTTTTACACAGATATCTTTCTGTGAGACTGAAATGGAGTTCCTCCAAGGCTAAATAAAGCAGCCATATGTTGGCAGCTCATTGGTTATCATATCAAGGAAAATGATTGGTCCAATTACAATTCCTTCCAAGAGTGAGCAAACTCATCATAAATATTCATCCAATTTTGATAAATGTGGAAATGCTTCTTGTGAGCCACCAAATTCATTTTCACATGCAAATACATTCAGTTTTAATTTTCAACACTTCATCTTCCACTGTAGTATGAAGAAAAAGAAATCTTGGAAGTTGTCCTTCCAATATCTTTAAATGAAGCTGCTTGATGAGTTGATGAAGATCTTTGCACTCACCTAGGCAACTCAACATTTAATGAACTGGTTTTGGAATATGATTTCTTGTTGGAATCTCCATGGCTGCATCACATTTGGTTAGCTGTGCATTACAGGTTTCTTCATATCTAGCTATGGGGGAGGCAAGACTCTGCCCTAAATGCATTCTTTCCTATTATGATTAGAAAATAAAATGCAAGTGGTAAAAAAATGTAATGGAAGGGGGAAGTCCTAGTGTCAGAAGCTTGCAAGCAACAAGATTTCAGTTTTTCAAAAATAGAATTTGGATTATCTAGACTTGCTAGACTCTTCTATATGCTCATAGCTGGGTTTTAGGGTTAACCAATAAAGATTGACCTTCTGATAAAGAAGGAAACTGCAATGAGATAAATAAGCTATGCGGGTCACTATGTATCAACACAACCCTGTAAATTACTACAAAATTTTAAACAGTTATTAATAGAAAGGCTTTCTTTCTACCCCTGCCCTCCCCATCCCACCCCACCAACACTAGGAAGAGTAAAGCAGATAAAATCTATGGTGATCAATATTCCTGTGCGTTTCTATGTTGGTAGCTGCAATTGTATTTTTTAAAGATCCTGACAGATAAACAGGAGACAGAACATTGAAAAACAAAGGGCTACCAACAGAGAGAAGGCCAAATTGGCATTTTTTGTCTATCATGATTCCTGTGAGGTTATATGAAGTTTGCTGTAAATTGATTTGAGTGGCTGCAATGTAGTGCTTTGTTGAGAAGTACTTGCTGCCCCAAACCACTAGAGAAAGATAAAATTGGGAGATCAGGATCATCTTGGGAGTCTAGAGTGGTTGACTGGACTTTTTAAAGTGACAGTATACCCAGCTTTCGCATTTGGTGATATATACAATACATTGTAAAAAAAGAAAAAGAAAGAAAGAAAGAATAGTCTCAGCAAAATTAGATTCATTCTGTAGGAGAGACTCCATTCTTGTACTTGAAATTATCAGATCCTCTAAACATCAGAGGAGAAAAACCAGTTAAAGTGCTGAGATTAGGTACATTCATTTTTAATACAAATACAAAAAAAAAAGAAATATGGTTTATCAATAATTCAAATATGGGGTTTGTATGTCATAAGAGGGCATGACTTTCATGTACATTGATCCTGCCTGATGTACAAAAAAATACATTCTCAAAAGTTCCCTAAAATTACAGCTTGAGAAAAAGCAGAATTTATGTAAATTATGCACAATCTAGCAAAAATGTGACTGGTTTTATTTCTCTTTAAATTATTGTGATTTAAGCTATGATTATTTTGTCCTTGGAATGACATATTATATAATAATTGCCTCTACCAAAACAAAGATATTCACCATGAGACATGGATATTTGACTTCAGAGGCCTCTAAAAATCATACTAAAATCTTCTGCAGTTCTCCCCTCTATAATATTTAAGTACTGATGTCCCTAATGGCAAAAAGAAGAACTGATCTTTAACACAGAATTGTATTCATTAGAAATTAATGGAACATACTTGTAAACTAAGACTTAGATGATTACTCTGCTGGTCAAGAGTTATGAAGTCTATATCCCTGACATATTCCATCTTGAAAAAAAGACATGAACTTAAACTAGCTTAAAATTAAATTTGGATTCAAAAGGTTCTCTGATGCTGCATTTAGTTTGTAAAGAAACTTGGATACTTAAGAGAATCCCAACTGTACACCTCTGCACAAGACTAGGGGATTAATGGGGAGGAACTCTCACCTGCTTTCAGTGGCGTACCTGACATTTATATCATACTAGCTCCGACACATTGTGGATTGGAGAAAAGCCGATATTCTAGCCTTCCGGAGAATCAGGTTTGAGGGTGAAAGTTCATTCTCCAAGCTTGTGGTTTGGTTTCTGAACATTTCATTACCAGACTAGGTAACATCTTCAGCAGAGTTTAGGAGATGTCTGTATCAGTGTTGTTCTATTTGTAAGGGCTTCATGTGGTTAGTAGTCTTGTGATGGTGAAGTTACATTAGGTCAGGGTCAGGTCAGGGTCTTGTGATGGACCTTGTGATGGATCTTATGATGGGACAAGCGTGGGTGTGTCAAGTGAGGGTCTTGTAGGTCTTGTGATAGGTCAGGTGTGAGTAACCAGTGAGACCCTTGCGATGGGTCTTGTGGTGGGTAGGTTACATCAGGTGAGGGTCATTGGGAGATGAAGTGCTGGTTGAGAGGCTTGTGTGGGTTGGTTGAGGTTCAGTGTTGTCTCTGGTTGGTGTGCGGTTGATTTCAATTCTGAGGAGTTTGTAGGCTGGTTGTAAGTCAACGTGTCTGTTGATAGAATTGCTTGTGGAGTGCCTGGCTTCGATGAACTCACAAATGTGGAAGGCGGTAGCTTAGCTGATGATTTTTGTGTTGCTCCAATCGAACTGGTGCTGTTTGGTGTCATTGTGGGTAGAGATTAAGGATTTGGGATTGTGGTGTTTGACTGCCAGCTAGTGTGCATGGAACCTGTTTTTTTTTTAATTCATGTGATGTTTGTCCCATGTAGAATTGGTTTCAATTGTTACAGTTAATTTTGTAAATTACATTTTTTTTTATCCTTCTGTATCTTGTCTTTGGTTCTGGATAATTCCTGGCAGAATGGGGCTATGTGTTGGTGGGTATTGCTATTCCTAGGGGTTGGGGGATTCTAGCTGTCATTTCCAAAACCTCTTTTGTGTATAGTAGGGTTAGTTTTTGCATGGTGGTTTGCTGTGGTATATTGTGGTTTGGGTGTTGTGTGTCAGAATGCAAAGTTTTGCGGGTAGCCATTACAGAGAAAGACATCAAGCAGCCGTTGTGGAGAAAGACGTCAAACAGCTGTTTCTTTTCTGATTTTCTTGGTGTGGTGCTGAAGTGTGTCCAGGCCTTTCTGAAGAGGGTCTGGACACAGCTTCTTTTATTTGCGGTGGGGTGGTTGTTTTCAAAGCTGAGGATCTGGTCCATGTGTGTGGGTTTGTGGTAGATGCAGGTTTCCAGTGCACCATTGTCTAGTCTTCTTATGTCAATGTCAAGGAATGAGAATCTGTTGTCTATTTCCTCTTCGCGTGTGAATTTGCTCCCAGTGAATATGTTATTGAGTAGGTGGAGTGTTTCTTCAATTTGGTAATGTTTGATAATGATGACGGTGTCATCGACATAGCATGCCCAGAATTTTGGTTGGATGGTGTGTGGATTCTATGGATTCAAGACATTGCATGACTGTTTCTGCTATTAGGATTGATATGCGTGATCCCATCTGGATACCTTGTACTTGCTTATAGATTTTCCCATTGAACTTGAAGTATGTGTTGAGGCAAAGATCCAGAAGTTTCATGATGGTTTCTGTCGACATGGAATGTTCTGTAGTGGCATCATCTTTGTGGATATGGTGGTTAGTGAGTAGGTGGTGTACAGTTTGTTTAGCCAGGTCAATGTAACTTGAGGTGAAGAGAGTAATGACATTGAAGGAGACCATGATTTCTTCCTTATTGATCTTGGTGTGTTTGATGCATTGGGAATATTGTTCTGGGGAGTTTATTGAGTAGGTTGAGTCATTGACCAGGTGTCTGGGTTTCCTCTGCAGGGTTTTTGCTAGTTTGCACATCAGTGTTCCTGGTAGAGACACAATTGGGCATAAGGGGACCCTATCCATGTGTATTTTGGGGGCTCCATAGAACCTGGGTGTGGAGGAGTCTTGTGGTTGCATGTGCTTTCTCTCTAGCGGTGTTAACTGTTTTTCTTTTTCCATTTTTCTTATGGTATCTTTTATTTTGTTCTCTAGCTGTTTTGTCAGATCATTGTGGATTATATGGTAGGTGTTGGTGTCATTTGGATAGTTTTCAGCTTTGCTGATATAGTCAGTTTTGTCCATTACTACCATCAGTCTGCCTTTGTCTGCCAGTAGGATGACAATGCTTTATCTTGTTTCAGTGTCTTTAGTGCTCTCTTCTCCTTTTGGCTGAGTGTTTTGTTTTGCCTGTTGCATTGCACATTTTGGATGATGTTGACACTCTAGAAAGAGTACAGAAAAGAGCAACAAATATGATTAGGGGAGTGGAGGCTAAGACATATAAAGAACTGTTGCTGGAATTGAGTATGTCTAGTTTGATGAAAAGGACTAGGGGTGACATGATAACAGTGTTCCAATATCTAAGAGGCTTCCACAAAGAAGAGGTAGTCAATCTATTTTCCAAAGCATCTGAAGGCAGGACAAGAATGGATGGAAACTAATCAAGGAGAGAAAGAACCTAGAACTAAGGAAAAATTTCTTGACAGTTGGAATAATTAATCAGTGAAACGACTTGCCTCCAGAATTTGTGGATGCTCCAACACTGGAAGTTTTTAAGAAGAAATTGGAAAATCATTTGTCTGATATGGTACGGGGTTTCCTGCCTGAGCAGAAAGTTGGACTAGAAGACCTCCAAGATCCCTTCTATTATTCTGTGTCCACCACATCTCTGCTAAGAGCTGTCTAGAGCTTCTGCTATTCAGCACAAAGAACAATCACTTTCTGTATAAGTCTGAGCATCAGAAGAACTGTAAGGAATGCCAGTTTGAGGAGCTACACTCACCTTCTTTGATCTTGTACTTCAACATCTGAATAAAGTGTTGTTATTGTTTTTAAGTGACCCTGGCTGAATGCTGCCCTGACATAAACCACTAGGGCCGTTAAAAATAGTTTATAATAGCTAAAATGGAAAGTTGAGACAAACATAATTTTCCATTGTATGCATAGAATATCTTTTCAATTTATTTATTTTATTTATTTATTTTTCACATTTATATACCGCCCCATTCCGAAGACTCGGGGCGGTTTACAGCTT
>JANHFL010006903.1:425184-435672 GCA_032468155.1 Oxyrhabdium leporinum | reverse complement strand
ATAGATAGATAGATAGATAGATAGATAGATAGATAGATAGATAGATAGATAGATAGATAGATAGATAGATAGAGTGAGGAGTCTGCAGTCATGCAAAAAGTACTATTTCTTATTGCAGGTAACAAATGTTGACAAATGCAGAAACTGGTACACATTTGGTCAAATGCATAACATGAAGTGAAAAATCTTTGCAAATATATGCATCTTTTAAGGGGGTTGGGGGGTTGCCAATCCACATAAAAAGCATACTACTGAAAGGTCTGTTAAAATCTGAATGTTATTTATTTATTTAGAATGTTTGTATAGCTTCCCAACTCCAACAATGTGACTCTGGCAAAGTAGAAAATGTTTAAATAAAAATATGAAAGAAAAGAACCATGTTTTTTTGAAGCAAACCCAAGCAATTCAGTTAGCTGGCTCAGAAGTTGTTCTATAAAGAGGCCAGCATATATCTCTGACAAAGAGCAAAATAAAACAATGCAGTAACAGTTTAAATGGTTCTGAGATCAGAATTCAGTATATAGAGATATGTGTTCCTCCTTTTGAAGTCAAAACAAAAGATGTTTAGCTAATTTATAATCAGAACTAAAGATCTATCTATAAAACTATCATAAGATCTGGTATCGGGGATAAGCATGACTAAATACCTGCCCGCACAAACCATCAAAAGGGGGCAGATTTCAAAAGCATCCCCTCTCCCAAAATAAAAATATGGATGTTAACATTGGTAAGAGTCAAAGTAAATGGTTATGAACTCAAATCGATTTGTCCTTTAAGCAGAAACCAACATTCCCTGTCTTGATTAAGTTCAACTTTAGTCATGCTTATTTGCTAAGGAATCCTGTCTCAGAACACTAGTCTCTTTCCTGACTGCCAACAATACTGAGAAAATGTGTAAAGGGGAAAACATATTACTTCTGCCTATTGAAGGGCCAGTTCTTTGACACACAATTAAGAAATTAATTAATTAAATAAATAAATAATTTAATGATCCTCCAATGCTGTTTGATTTTCTTTAAGGGCTGCTCTGAAATACTGCATGGCAATTAAGCATTGGTTTTTTCCCCCCAAGTACCTAAACCCAATACATGATGATGTTTTCTTGCATGCCAGTCTATTTTATTGTACGATGATGCCCTGTACCTCCCTTGCAAACTGTAGTGATGGACAGGATCCAGTGGTTCCAAAACTTTGCTCCCTTTCTCATTCTATGAACTCTGTTAGCACAACATTTTTGAAATTTGCAACCAAGAATTACACTTCTTGGTTGGATTTGATGATCACAGATCCAGTCAAAGAGGGGGGGGGAGGTCATTTACAGCAATGCCTTGGAGTAGTCCAGGTTTTACCAAAGTTTGCTTGTGTGTGGCTACTCATATTAAAAGGGTATGCCAACATGGGGTCATCCTTACAGGTCCTAGAATGTCAGCATAGAGTGGCAAACCTGCAACGTAATTGCAATGCAAATATTCTATGTTCAAGATTCCAGTAATTTTCATTATTCCATGCCTGGCCTCATATTCAGGCCTCATGATATCGTCATACCGATTCTCTTTTAGTCATTTCCCCCCCCCCCTTTAAGTATTTGCACTCTTGCAAATTTTGAATTTCCTGCAAGCCTGCTAACACTTCCGTACTGAGCACAACTGATAGCAAGTGCATTTTGGTTATGTAAACAGCAACACTCATATCTTTAGTACTGGAAAGTGAGGAAGTGGTTTCTTGTTTATATGCATGATGACTTGAATAAATACAAAGAAGCCATACATGCAAAGTAGTAAGTAGGCAAACGTCAGCCTTGTGATGTTTAGCAATAATACTTGAAAACACACACACACAAACAGAAAACCTTAGTTACATTGCTATGCTAGACTGTGATGTAATGCATAAATAATGAATATTGATTGGATACTTACAACATTTCCAACTTCTTACATTATTTAAAAAAAAAAAGTTTCTAAAGTGTCATGTTGGGTATTATGTACATAAAGCTAACACTTACAAGATTGCCTATCTTTGGTGGTCTGTCCAAATCTATCAGGTTGGCATGTTCTGGGTCTCCTGGGTGACCAATGTCACTGGTGGAACCTACGAACTGTGCCTTCTCTGTCATGGTGCCTGCCTTATTTTTAGCCCTTTGAGGTTGTCCACATCAGGAAACAAACTCCACAAAATAGCAATAGCAATAGCACTTAGACTTATATACCATTCCATAGTGCTTTATAGCACTCTCTGAGCGCTTTACAATGTTAGCATATTGCCCAGAACAATCTGGGTCCTCCTTTTATTCACCTTGGAAGAATGGAAGGCTGAGTCAACCTTGAACCGGTCACGATCAAATTCTAAACTGTGGCCTGCAATACTGTATTCTAACCACTGAGCCACCACAGGTCCTAGACTAAGAACTAAGCTTCATTGAGATACACTGTATGGACAGATTGTGCTTTTTTTCTCTCAATATTCATTAAGTTTTAGGAGGAGACTCAAGCTGGCTCTTCCCTGAATCTATACCTTAGTTTTCTTCCTAAAACTTAATGAATAACTCTGTCTTTTCTTCTTTTTGTAACAGCTTCTGAATATTTCCATCAAGGCCGTCTCTATGTTCCATGTTATAGAACAGTTTCCCGCCCTCCCCCCAGAAATAGTCCTGACGTGCCAGCCTTCAAGGAAGCCATAAAAACTTGATTCCCCCTCCCCCCTACAGGCATTGGGGCTAGATTATTAGTGGGACCCAGCATTGTGCATGTGCTATGTGGGCAAGAAAACTTTTACAAGGACCTTGATAAATTGAATGTACATTGTATTTTTATCCACTGTTCATTGTTCCATTGCTTAGATGGATGGCCATATAAATTTGTTAAATAAATAAGCAAGATTTGATGCCGCCTAGAAGCTTTGGATACAATACCTTGAATTCTCAAGCTGCATGGTTATATTTGGGGAGAACCAGGTTGTATCAGTTAATTACACAACCTGTATTCAACTCTCAAAACTTTGGCTATGGTCCCCAGAAAACTTTGATATTTATAATGAAAAAGAAGGATGAAATTCTGAAATGCTTGAAAATTAGATTAAATGTCATCAGATTAAATGTAAATGAGATTTAGCTTTTTGTACTTTCCTTTTTGTAGGTCAAGGATGCCACTCCGATGCCAAATGTTGTATCCATAAAAATAGATGTATACACCTATACATACATTATTTCTCTTTTTCTATATTCATTATAGTAACTAAAGTGCAATACAAGTAATATGGTACAAAAGAGCTAAGATTAAACATCAGGATAAAAACTAGGAGACTATGAGTTCTAGTCCCTCCTTAAGTATGAAGCCAGCTGGGCCAATCACCTTCTCTCAGTTCTACAAAGCAGGCAATCACAAACCACTTTTGAAAAACCTTGTCAAGAAAACTTCAGGGGCTTGGTCAGACAATCAATAGGAGTTAATGCTGACAAGAAAGCATAAAAATAGTGGTACAAGAAAAAAAAAAGTCCTAATGATAGTTTTAATGGATGGGTGGTTTGGCTAAAAGCTCCACCTCCATTTTGTTCTTGTCTCTTGAGGCGATAGCATCTACTTGCACAAATCCTATGATATGACAACCAAGGAATCAGAACAGAGAAAAGGAAAGCCATTATTATACCACATCATCACCCCTTTTGCATCATTTGATATTATCGAAGAAAGCAGCACTTTCTGTGGCAGCAATATACTGGCTAATACATTCAAATTTTATTGAATGCATCATGAAATGTGTTTCATTTTAATCATTTCAGCTACTGAAATTCCTCTTTTGTTATCTGATTTTAAACAACACAGTATCAGAAGCTCATGATCTCAGCCTGGCTTCACTAAGATTAAACCTATTCCTTCCCCCTCTCAAGTCCCTGCTGATCTTGTCACCAAAGTAAATGTGAAAGACTATCAACATGAAAAGATGTTCATTTACCCTTTGCAGATGATTCTGTATGTAAAAATATTCAGAGGTGTAAGTGAGAAATCTATTATTCTCTCCTGCAAATGGGAAAATAACATCAACATTTATGGAATCATATGTGAAAGGGAAGCAATGAGCTTTACAGCGCACTCTGAGCTGGCAAAAAACAAACGTTTGAAAATCTTACCATAGTAACTTTCATTATCTTGTAGGTCTCTTGAAAAGAGGAACCGGCTAAGTCTCTTGCATAAGTCTGAATTGCACCCAAATATGACTTTTGACAAATTTGAACAACTAGCAAAAGCATCAAGGTGAGACTTGTTTTAGAAATAAATACATAAATAAAAATAAATAAAAAGAGTGTCATAAAGAAGGAGTCATATTTAATTCAGATGCATGCCTATCCTACAGGTTGTTTTGATTTTGCCATCATTGTCAACCAGTCTTTTCTCAACCTTAGTAATTTTAAGATGTGTGAACTTCAACTCCTAGAATTTGAAAGCCACCATGCTACGAAGTAGTGTTCTGCCTCTCTCCTTCAGTTTAACAGGAAATAGTGTTTTCTTTCATTTTTCTGTTGAGAAAGTTTCATAAAAGGTTTCATGAGTAAGATATAGATTTTGCTTCTGCTTACTTTAATAAGATGATCATCAAGGGAGGGTTTCTTTCTTCAAGTTTAAATTACAAGGGGCTTTCTGACATGGGGATGGCATAGCTCCACCAGAACAGGTTGGCATAGGTAGGGTATATTCAACAACTTTTAGTATCACTTTATTACGATGAAAGATGTTCAAAAACCCCACCACAAAAAACTAAAGAACTGAAACATTTGAGGGGAAATAGAGGAGAGGTGTCAGCATAGTACTAATATGATGCTTCACCAGCATGTTTCGATAGAGATTAGGAACATCTTTCAGTTCCTTTGCACCATTGTGCAGCTTAGTGTTAGTCCCATCAAACATGGGTATGTGAATGTATGATGTTTATGAGATCTCACAGAATTTTTGAAATTCTTAATAGAATTTTTACAAGTTTTTTTTTTTTTTTTTTTAAAAGGCTATTTTTTTTGCAGGAGCCACATCTTCCCACAATCCTTTTTGTTCTGTTGTTTAGTTTGATTTTGTGACATCCTGTGTCCTGTTTCTTTCTTTTCTATGTGTGCTTTGTAAAAATGGTAAATGTAAGATATCAATTTGCTTAATACTTCAACTCATAGCTTTTTTTCACCCAGCATACTGGCTGGGGAGTTCTGGTAGTTGAAATCTATGCATCTTAATATTTCTGATATTAAGAAATATTGTCTTAATTTATTAATGTTTTGAAATTGTCACATATTCTTTGCATAGGCTTATTTTTCTCAGAGTATATACCTTTACGAAATCTGCTTTTAATATGTGTATATTTTCAGCTATAGGTTCACTGACATTATGAAGACTAGTCTCCACCTCAGTCTTCCCATCTATAAAATGGATAAATATTTGTGCATTGGCTTCTGATTTATATTTAAAAAGACATTAAAAAGTCCTCCACTTACAACCGCAATTGGGATCAGAATTTTCACTGCTAAGTAAAGTCGTTATTAAGGGAATCTTACCTGATTTTATGAGCATTTTTGCTATGGTTGTTAAGTGAATCACTGCAATTGTTAAACAAGTCATGCAGTAGTGAAGCGACTGCAGCTCCACACTAACTTTGCTTGTCAGAAGTCAGCTGAGAAGGTTGCAAATGGTAATCTGCTCTGTCTCAGCTAGGTTATCAACCTTGCCTGCTAATGTCTTCCTTCTGCAAGTTAATTTCCCTCTAAATTAATTTATTTTGCACACTTCTCCAAGGCTGCACCACATATTATGATCTATCTAAAATCAAACTTTCTCAACTGCTTGTGAAAGCAGCCCAGCACGTACTTGAAAAGGTCACTTCCCAGACTTTTTAGCAGAAGAATGGTTGAGACTTTTTGGCGTACCTTTCTCCGAACTACGGTGTCAAAGACCAGTGACCACTATGGACAACTTGACATAGCTGGCTTTAAAAAAGGGGGGAAAAAAAAGAAAGAAAAGGAAAGCAACCTTCTTTCTCACCTCCTAAATTAAATATAAGTCCTTCCAAAATAGCATGGCATTTGGTGAAAAAGTCATTATATTGCTGTAAGCAAATTGTGTGCTTATGTCCTAGCACCACTGCTATTGCACCCTTCTTTCTGAATACTATAAAGCTTCCTGTGTGATGTTAAAAATAACCTGTGGTCATAATGTCTTCGGCAGTGTTCAAAGCCACATCTCAGTGTGAACAATTCTCTTTCCTTCCCAAGCTTTTATGTAGAAAACCATTTCACCCACCACAAATAAAATGGTCTGTTTGGTTATTTATTTATTTTAAAAGAATAAAGGTGTCAAACATGCATTTACTTATTTAAAAAGATTAAGGGTGTACAATAAAATGACTCAGAAGACAGCACTTCTTTTCAATACATTGATTCTTTTCCTAATTTAATAGGAAAGGCATCAGTGAAATTAGATCAGAAGCTTTTTGAAACTTTTTTCCCCTAAGAAATCCTTATTCAATAGCATGAGAAATATGACAGACTGAAATTAACTGGAGATAAAATATGTTAGGAAAATATGACAGTATGCACTAACAGATGACGCCTCTATTATCTTTGTCTTGTGCAGTGAGTCCCCTGAAACTGTAAAAGAATGGGCTGAATCTTTTGACCAGCTGATTTCTCAGAAAGGTTGGTATTGATGTTTCCAGCTAGCATTATGCTTCATTAAAGTTCAGCATCTTACAGCAAGGCTCAATTGTTTCATGCAAAATATCTTTTCATTATTATTCTTCTGCAATGAAAGATTAACCATGTGTAAAGTGAAGAAGTCTATTAAGTTTGACTGCCAGATTGCTGTGAAAAATGGCCCTGAATTTTGATCACTACCATAAAAGCTTAGAAATATTGAAGCTTCAGTAGTGGAGAAAATTATTCAAGGAAGAAGTGGATATTTTATTAATCCTTAAGGACTAATATTAAATATGTTATGCAATGCAGAATGAAACAATTATGTAATGGAACTTGTGACTATTAACTTGGATATGAACTTCTAGGTATTCCATCAATATCAGTTATGATTCAGGATGCTAATATTACAAACAATTTTTTTGTAATATTTGTGTTATTTATTTATTTTAATCCAAAGTTGAGTATACCACTGAAAACAAAACAAAAAGTCATACAATTTTTGAAGTTCAATTAAGGGGAAAAAAATCACTCAATGAAAATGGCTGTTGATTGTGACATCATCAGTCAACAGACTAATCATCTTCCTTTCCCATTTCCCAAGTCTTCCAAGCAAAGATATGCTGCAGCTTTCAATTATTCTCAGTAATTGTACATTAAACTATAGTTTCTAAATATGCCTGCAGTTCTTATTTAATATCTTTATAATATTATACATTATACATGTCTACTGATGTTTTGCTGGTCCATAGTTCAATATGCATTACCTAAAGGCTGCCTTGCTGGGCCTCAGACAGAGTTCTGAGCAACCTGATGAAACCTGGCTTTAAAAAGTAGCAATGCAAATGAGTTAATCAGCATCCAAGCATATTTTGAGTTAAAACTTGACTCATGCCCATTTCAATATGCATATGTTTGGACTGGTAGGATCTATACATAAACTCCATTGGGTCAAATGAAAAGGGAATACTATTTCTTTTTGTTGACTAGCCAATAGAAACCTCCAGAGAGATACCACGTTTTGTGTTATTGCTATCTTTGCACAAAGACTAATTGTTTATATTCCCATAAGTTTTCTTTCCATGGCACTGAAAATATGAGCCCTTAACATGTGTTTGTGCAATTTTTATATAGGTTTTGCATATACAATATTCTGTATTCTAAATAATGTATTCATGTTAAGATATTGCTCCATGTCTGTAACATATATTAAGATTTTCTATAAAATATAGGATATCATTACTGTTGATATAGAAAAAATAGCTGTGCATTGGATTAAGAGCGATGAAACATACTTAAGTACTGTGCTATACTAAAGTAAACTTTACGATAAAACATTGTAATAAAAACTAAAGTGCTTGATAACTGGTGATAAGAAGCAATAAAATAAATGTAAGGATAAGACTTGACTGAAATCAGAAGATATTTTATTTATGGTTTCAGACTTTAGCCTGATCCAACACAGCAGCTCTTTGCATTTTACAGTTCTTTTATTTTGTTGCCAACATCTATATATTTTTCAGATTTACTAAGATTCTTCTTGAGATAGATCAGCTAGAAGTCTATGAAGTATTGCAAATAGTATTTCTATATATTTTTTTTCTTCCATTCAATTGTGTCTGATTCTCAGAGACTGCCTGGACAAATCCCTGCAGTTATCTTGACAAGGTTACTCAGAAGTGATTTGCCATTGCCTCCTTCCTAGGGCTGAGAGAGAATGACTGGCCCACGTTCACCCAGCTGGCTTCGTGCCTAAGGTGGGACTAGAACTCATGGTCTCCCAGTTTCTAGCCTGATGTCTTAATCACTGCACCAAAATGGTTCTCATCCACTAAAATAAATGGAACCAAATCCTGCAGTCAAAATATTATCTAGAGCCAGTATCTAAAGATAAAATCAAATCTATAATCAATGTGAAGATTGAAATATATTTGTGGATTGTGGTGCAATTCTAAACACAGTAACATTAATGTGCATATCAAATGCTTGTGTTGCAATAAACTATATATATATTTGGAGATATATATTTAAATATGAGCTGGATGTTTTTTTAAATAAATATAAGCTGGATCTCAAGCTGGATGCTTTTGAAATTACAAATGAATATGCATATATAATTAATATATAAATGAATCCAATTGAAATTGACATTAATCTAAATAGTCTAATCTGTCCATTCTTAGACCCCACAAGGGGCACATTGGAAAGAATATGGCATAACTATTACAGGGAACCCTCAAATTAAGAAGTTCTGTTCCCTACCTCTGTCTTTAACCCAAACTTATATTTAACTGGGAACTCATACTTACAAATGGACTATCTATTACTAAAACTGCTGCACAGTGTTGTCCTTCCTCAAGATGAGGAAGTGCTGAAACTGCACAATGCTGTCAGGAACCCCTGAAAATTACTGAAAACAGGCTGTAGATGAAAAAGTACACAGCTTCAGCACTTTGTTAGCCTGAAGAAGGAGAATGTCATCTGCCATATTTAGTAACAGGCAGTCCATTCACATCTAGGGTTTGTCCTTAAATTAAATGTTTTTAATCTGGAAACTGCCTGTACTTTTCTCCAATTAAGCTCTGGTTCTTCCGAAAACATTTCTTATTTATTCGAAATGAACCTCCACACAGTGGAAGAATAGTCTGGGACTCTATTTTTGCTTATCCTTTACCATACAAATCACAGTTATTGTTCCAGGACTGGCTTTAAAAAAAATAACAAAAATGTGTAATTTAGGGAGAGAGTTAACTAAAAAACATCTGAAAATGGTTGTGAGAAAATGTCATCATGTGTTATCTGCTGTTTCTTTGATTACGTGTTGTTTATTTTATAGCTGGCTTAGATGCATTCATCAAGTTTTTGAGAAGTGAGTTTAGTGAAGAGAACATTGAGTTTTGGATGGCATGTGAAGAGTATAAGAAAAGCAAAGATGCTTCCCAACTTCCACTCAAAGCAAAGACAATTTATGAGACATTCATTGAAAGAGAATCACCAAAAGAGGTACAGTGAAAATAGTTCTCTTAACACAATTGGTCTTTTAAATCCTTAAAGATTATCTCTGCAGGGAGAGGATGTCAAGGTAATGCCCATGACATGTCCTCTTGACTTTTCTGCCCTCTACCCCACCCCAAATCTCAACCCTTGCTCCCAACAAAAATCAATGCACACAGGGAAACTTACTTCTAAGAAAACTTGCAATAGTATTGTGTTTTGTACTGTTGAATGTCATTTGGAATGAATCAATCTTTGAAAGGGGTTAAGATTATTTAGCACATGCTAGCACAAGAGTATCCCAGAAGTGAAACAGGAATAACGAGTGAAGATACTTACTTGCTGAGAACTTTATCTGCCTATTTTTATTGCTATTTCTATAAGAATTTTGTTTTATTGTATTGTATTGTATAAGAATTACTCTTCAACAGTCCTCTGAAGCAATAATTACTGGTGTGATTATTAGTACATACAAGTTATTACTAACACATTGGCAAGATTTCAGATAAGACAAATGAATAAAACAAATCACCAATTTAAGTACAGCATTCAAAATAATGTGATGCTTTAAGCAGATTAAAAAAATCAATTACAGATTTGTTCAAAAGGCAAGAGTTAAGGATTGCATATTAATTACATGTATTGGTAAATAAATATACACATACACTTCATGTATTGGCTTAGATGTCATTTATAGTTAACTATCAAATGTCCATCATGTGAAATGTGTTCAAGAAAGGAAAGCAGCTACATAGCCTTTCCTGACTGAGGGGTTTTTAAATGGGTTTTAAATTTTTAGGGGTTAGTTTTAAAAACGGGGTTTTAAAGGA
>JANHFL010006903.1:385752-400219 GCA_032468155.1 Oxyrhabdium leporinum | reverse complement strand
AATTCTAGCTGCAGTTAGTACATGTAAAATCAAGTATATAGTCTCTTTATCATATTTTTCTGGTAGAATGCCCAATAGGGTATCTAGCTTTTGTGATCCAGAAAGCCACACCAGAAGGAAGAAGAAGCAGTTATGTCAACGTCATCTGAATATCATCATCCTGGAAGCCAGAAAAACTTGACAATCTCCAGCTGGCCAAGTAGTCCACTTGATCTATACCCTTGCCACATAATATCAAGAAAGCAGAATAGGAAATGCTATTCATTTTCTTCATAAGCAAATATTTATTTTGTGTCCATAACAAAGTTCCTTTGGTTGTCTTGCCAAATTGCATCAGAGCTGTGAGTTTATTGCCCTTTACGTGTATGTTTAAAATAGATGTTGTTGATCAAGAAGCTTGTATTGATTCACTCTCACACACAGGAAATCCGATTAAAGCCTATCTAAGCTGCCATGATAAATTCATTTTGGCTACCTTGGTTATTATAGAAAAATACATTTATGACTCTGGTCATGGTGCAAGCCTAAGCATAATTATTACAGAGTAGCCCAATTAAACACTATGAAAAGTATTGCTGAGTAAAAACACATAGGCTTTTACTGAGTGATGGAACTGCTATACAAGTAGTTGCCAGTTTAAGAATAAGCTCTGTTCTCTAAGTCTGTCTTTAGGTCTCATTTGTATGTAAACCAGAACACTATTATTTTATAATACTGTATAAGTAGCATTGTGTAATGAACTTGAACCACTGTGTATTCAACGTGAAACATTGTGTACTTAACTCAAATTTTGCTGTGATAGGCTCTCTTCTTAACTATGGGTTGTCCTTAAACCAGAATGTTCTTAACCTGAAGACCTTATGTATATGTTTCTAAGAATTTTTTTCTCTGGTAGTAACAGCTGTCAACCAGTTGAACAAGCTGTCTCATGAAGTGGTAGATTTCCCTTCACTGGCAGTCTGAAATGCTTTAGCAAATTATACAGCAAGTAGGAGTTTCAACTAGAAAAACCTTTCACTTCCTTTGCAATTCTATGGGTCTAGGAAATCTAGTAAACTCATAATTGTATCATTTAAATCAATACTGAAAACAGTATTTATAATAAGGCTATGTAGTATGATATGAATAAATATTTCACAAACAACATAATTAATCCTTCTTTGCTGACTGTCTTCTCTGACCTGGCTGTTTTCATTTATTTTGCAGACCAGCTTTCATAATCTCCTAATTAGCTTGGCTAACATTAAAATCAACAAGATGATGGGTTTGGTGACCTTTTTGTAAGTGTGTTCAAAAGGGACAGGGTTTCAATCATAGTAACACACATGTCACCTTGCAGTTTTTGATACACACATCTCTACGGTCATGGACTCTAAGCATGGGGATTATAGATAGCCTTTGAGACACTTTTTACTCCTGGCATCTGCCTGAACCTGTCTCTGCAGTTTTCTTGGCAAGGTATTCAGAAGTGGTTTAAGAGTCTAAATCATATTAGTGTAATTGCTTCCTTCCTAGGTTGAGACAGTGACTGATGCAAGGTCATCTAACTAATTTTGTGTCTAAGGGAGACTAAAACTCACAGTTTCATTGTTTCTGGCCCAGGGCCTTAATCACTACACCAAACTGAATCTTGGCCATTATTGCTTGGACTTATTAAAGTTGAATTCCATTACAACTAGAGTGCTATATAAGAAAGGATATTGCTTATTAAGGATTCTGTTCATGTTATTCTTTCCCCAACTTCCAATAAACTATACTAAACCAAGTAGAAACAAACTCAATTTATTTATTAAATTTATCTCTCACTTTTCATTTGAGAAAAGGCAACACTACCTCCTCCTATTTTTCCTTACAACACAACCCTGTAAACTAGATTATGATGAATATATACTAGAACCTGGATCCCATCTCCTAATCTAACACCTTAACCACTCCATCCCATCAAACACATGCAAACATGGATTTTGAAAAGAACAACCTACTACATAGTCTATGTTCTCATAAGGCCGTGCATCACTTTTGTAGGTAATTTCCAAATAATGAATGCTAAATTTAGACTGTTAAATTTAATATTTAGTAATTAATCGCAAGTTCACTCATCTCTAGTTAGAACTAGAGAAAATAATCCTTGTTTCAGTACCAATGGTAAACCATTGAAATGTACTTATAAAGGTTTTGTTTTGTTTTTTTAAGAAACAGCAGGAGACCAAAATCTGACTCAGATTCTTCTCTAATTTAAAAAATGTAAATGAAGAGCTTAGGGAGTTTCACAGCAGGTATTGGTGGGATTTGAACATTATTTTAGTCTTGGTCTTGCTCCAGATACAATCAAGTTGTGCCTCCATTATTGTATTAAACACAGTAGGTGACAGCTTGTAACTTCCCATTCCTTTTCAGAGCCAAGTTGCTTTCTTAGACACACAGCTGCAAGCTTCTGAAACTTAGTTTTTGGTTGCAGACAAGTGAATTTGATGTGATGTCTTCTTTTCTGTTTGCATGGGGCTGGGAGATTCTCAATGGTTGACTAGTCTTCTCTTTTTAAAATATTCATTAAACCTTTTAAAATAATTCATAGGAACTGCAATTAGCATCTGTTTCCTTACTGGTACCAGGAAAAAAAGGGCTGCAAATTAGGCTACATGGAGTGATTTGTCTTTGAATCTGTTATTAGGTTTCATAACCTTTTTGCTCTGAACCACCAATAAAAGGATCCTCTGTAGCAAAACAGTCACTCTTTCTGGTCTGAGATTTGTGCGATGCTTTGAATTTTTGTGTTTTTTGGACGAGGCAAGCATTCTCCAAATAACAATATAAAGGAGTCTTTTTTTCTCTTCTTCTCTCTATACTGATATTCACGAATGAAGAAAAAGGGAAAGAAACAAGTAAGAAGGCAATTGCTATTATTTGAATAATTCTAATTTTGGTCTTAGAATAATGTCTAATGCTAATATTGGGCAATTTAAAAAAAAACAAAACTTCATCTAAGGTTCTGAATTCTCACATTTCTAAAACGATGACATGTCCTTCGAACTACTTTGTTTAAGCAATGGATGTCAGACATAAATAAAGCAAGAGTTGAGTTCAAAGTACTAAGAGTTTATTCTTGCTACCTATGCACAAGAATCTGGTCTACTAATGGTCAACCTAAATTTGTGCTTGATAAGGGTGAATAAGGGGACCGGACTTGGGTTTCTTGTGATTGTGCAATGATGACATACTTAACCCTGCCCTCCAGCTCACCCAGCTCATCTCCTACAATAACATTTTGAAAACTTGCTTCCTTCTCAGGGTAGCATCACAGAAGCCTTTCTGGGCCTGCTTAAAAAAGTCAAGATAGCAGCTGCAGCCGCATAGCTAAAGTCTCTCTTCTTTCCATAGGTGTCACATAAAAAAAGCAGCAGGATTTTGACTACATTTTTGTAACTGCCATCTTTATTTTTTTGGTGTTTCTCAACCATGGCAAACTTTAGGATGTATGCTGGCTGTGGAATTCTGGGAGCTGAAGTCCACACATTCTAAAGTTGTCAAGGTTGAGAACCACTGCACTAACAGGTGCTCTTACAAACAGACATGAGTTATATAGTGCATCCCACAGGTACAAAAGATAAAATCAGTGTTGAACTAATTCACAGTTTTGGTTTATCACCTCTGATGCGCCTTGTTGTTTCACAGTAGGCTTGGAGTTGTATTCCCTTGTTGTTATATAAATAGCAAGATAAACCACATTCCAGTTTCAAAAGATATCAGTTGTGAAATCTAATGCAAGTATAAGCATTCCCATCCAAAGAGTGTTTTTAGCCAGAATAAAACAAAGATTTGCAAATAATTCAAAATTTAGAGTGTTGGGGTTTTTTTGCCTCTTGTATGTGAAGCATCATCTTCAGAATCCAAATTTGCCAGAGTATGATATTTCATGTCATCTTTAACTTAGTTGTTTTAATTTTTTTAAACAGCTTTTCTTTATTTGCTTGGCACCAACCACAAAAGCTGAAGGGAGAAATTAAATATGCTTTGGATGTTGATTTATTATTTCACCCATGATTTATGATTATTGTCCTAAATAATAATAAAATTATTTTATTATAAACAATTAAGGGGCATAGTAACTTAAAAGTCCTTACACCATGAGACATAGTTTTAGGTATACCAGGAGCCATGAGTGGCTCTGACTGAAGATTCTGATGAGGTAACACAGAGAGATTTAACTATTTGACAAAGCTGATAACTTAATACTGATGTTTTTTTGGCAAAAAGCAGAGAACTAGTAAACTGCTGGCCAAGCCAGTATTGCAAATAAGCAAAACTCCAGAACTGCAATATGTCAGTAAATTGGGCCAAGAATTGTTTGACGGACAACTTGCAAGAATTCAGCATTTAAAATTATATTGATTTCCAAGGATTAATTACAAAAAAAAACAACTTTAAAGAAACAAAGAAAAAAAACATTCCTCTTTCAAAGTTAATGAAACTTAAAAAATTTTAACATTTGCATGTGAATGTGATTTCAAGTGAAGTCACATTTCATTTCTTGACATCCAAAGAGCAATCAAACAAGATAATGAACAGACTGAAATGCAGTACTCTCCAGGTAAAGGGTTAGGCTGGTAAATAAATATGTGGTCAAAATCAATAAATGAAGGTGAATATGCATGTCCCAGGATAATGCTGCAGAATCCAATCTGGGTCAGTCAGGAGTTTTGTAGTCCAAGCTTTTGGACTCGTGCCAGAACCCATCTTCAGGGAATTTCTCTCTAGCAGAGTGTGAGCTATTCTGTGTGTGTTATTTATAGTCCCTGTTGTATGTGTCTTTTTAGATGTGTTGATAGCTGGCTTTTAAGTTGTTGGCTGTTGTTTTCTTGTGCTGCCAACCCTTGCCTTCTAAATAGTTGATAGGCTGCTGGTAAATTGGCACTCCTGCTGGCTGATGAGGGGCCTGTTTCCCAGGCTTCAATCATTTCCCAAGGACACACATTCAATTTTGCAGCTATTAAGATTGTTGGACAAGTAGGCACAAAAACAGCCAGAATTGAAGACTAGGAAACACGCCTCTCAGCAGTCAACAGAAGTGCTGATATACCACCAGCCTATCAAGTACTTAGCGAGGGCTGAGCAGCACAAGTAAATGACAGCCAGTGGCTTAAAAACCAGCCATCAACACATCTAAAAAGCTATATACAACAGGCATTATAAATACCACACACAGAACAACTCACACTCTGCTAGAGAGAAGTTAGGCTCCAGCACAAGTCTGAATGCTTGGAATAAAAAACCTCTGGTCCCAGTGACTGACCCAGATTGGATCCTGCAAAATGATCACGTTTCAGGGAAATAATAAATGGGTGATCTTGGGCCAGTCATTTTCTTTCAGGAGGCAATGGTAAATTACTTCTGAAAAGCCTTGTCAAGAAAACTCCTTGGAGTAGTCCAGGAAGTTGTTAGGAGTCAAAAACTGACTGAAAGTCACCAAAAGAAAAGAAAAAAAATCTCTACTATAAAAATCCCAATAAACATAACCATAGTCACTAGAAAATTTCAGCAACTGGATCTATAGCTAAAAAGTGCAACAAAATGAATTTACAAATGATGTTTGACAACAAAGGTATAACTGAGAAATGAGCAGCTTTTAGATATCTGAGACTCACACATTTGTGCTTATAGTGTGTAATAACTTTGGAATAGCTAAAGACTACAGTGAATGGAGGACTAATTATTTATTATGCAAGTGTTGAGACTGGGATTTAAAAGGGCAGTATTAAGTTTAGTTAATCTGTTTTTATTTTTTGCTTTGTGTTTTAAATTAGACAAGAAATCCCATCTATCTTTGTAGCACAATTTTTGTAGCACAACCTTGGGACCAAAAGAAATCCCAAGTGCAGATTCTATTATCTGAAGCACTGAGCTACTTAGTGCATTTTCTTTGCTCTGCAAAGAAAGAGGTGATAATAACACCTCTAAGATTTGTTATTTGGGAAATAGTTTACCATTCACAGAGTAAATCATATACACATGGAGCCTAAATATTCACCATTTAAACTGCTAGGAACTCCACCAAAAAAGAAAAGAAAGAAATATTGTTTTTGCCAGATTGTTTAGAAGCCCAGAAATAATAATTCAGCTGGCTGAAAAATTTAAAGTTCTTCACTGTGTTGTAAATGGAAACCCATATGGTTAGAAACAAGCACCAGTGATTTAATAAAATTGCGGGATCACATAGGCATATCCTGTACAATATATTTTCAGTCAGCATCAGTGTTTTATTTTTTGCAATAAAGATGGCATACTGTGGTTCCTTTGAGTAGAAATAATACATCTGTGTAAGTGAAAATGAACTATTCTATAACCTTCAGAGGAGGTTTCACACCAGACTTTTAACTATGTGAGGGTTGCCTACAAGTTACATTTACTGAATCTATGTTGATGTTTCTCAATGTTCCTCCAAGTTATTTATCTAAGTTAATAGTATGGACCTGTCCTCCATATCTTAAGGTTAAGACTCAGGAAATGTTAATAAGATAGGCAAATATATATTTTTCTCTTCGCTTCACTCTTCTTGCCTATTTCTTTGTTGTGCCTTACACATCTGTCACTTCTTTTACCAGTGGGAAAGAGTATGGTTGCCCCACAAAGCAACATGGAAGGATGGGGAGGAAGTATTTTGGCTTCAGAGGAGAGAACTTGAAGGAAAAAGGAGGCAAGAGTTTTCACCCTTGAAAAATCAGTCATTCTACCATTCCAGAGGAAATACTGCAAAGTTATCTCAGCTTTTCCTCTGGACCAACAACTCAGGCAAAAGTAATTCACAGAATTTGTGATGGGTTTGCAATTGTGCATTATATTGTGGAGATCCAGGGCGGCAATGTCTATTTTGGAAAGGTACCTGTGCATATGGAAAGTGCCCTAAGCTAGGAAATCTCAAACCTGCCCAGAGTTTAATAAAATATTCTTTAAAAATGATGTAGTGACATCTTGGCAGAGTTCATATATCAATCCAAAACAGTTGTGTTGTCTGCTAGGTCTGGATTCACCATGTTATGTAAAACCCGATTGAGGTTTATAGCTTAGTAGAGTGTATCAGTCCATGCCTATGTAACAAACCAGGATTATGCTTATAACAATGTAATATGTAAACTCATTAGCTACTCTTTATTTTCTCTGTTCTTTTAAACTAGAAAGGCTGATTCAAAGGCCAAAGCAAGATTATTTCCTATTTTATATTGACTAAAACATGAGAACTACCCATGAGCTTTAGAAATATAATTGTTGTCACTTGACTTGAAAAAAAATCCAATTTGCTGACTTCCCTTGGACTGAGCTTCTAACATCCTGTAAATTTTCCTTAAAAAGCAAAATAAAACAAAACATGGCAAGATATTGTATGGCATGGCATGAAGATAAATCGTATCAATTGAAAAATGATATATTTTCAGCTCTGAATTTTATTCTTTCCAATCTGTGCCAGGCAATGACAAAAGTAGAAATTTGCATATTGCTCTAACAAATGATGCATTTGCATGCCATTTGAACAGATGCTACTTCTCCTAGCTTACATGCCAGCCATGTCTTAATCCTTTGAGTTTATGTTGGCATTGCTTGGATAGCCAAGATTGCATAAGTATAGTTATTTCCTTTTGACTGCCTTCCAGTCCCTATCAAATCCAGGATATCTTGGATATGGAATGGATTCCACAATGGCAAACCAGTAAACTCAAAACAGGATTCATGAGAAGCCAACAGTCACCTCAGAGAAAGGAAATCCAATTCTAAACTCCACTGAAGCAAATCCAAACTGAACTTGAACAACAAGCCAAGAGTGGGAAGGAATCACTTCTCTCATTTAGGTAAGAAGATCTTTTAATAAGGCTCTGTTCTCTGGTGGCTGCATTTATTGATTCCACCTCCATGTCAGTTTGAGTAATAACAATTGTATTAATCGTGCTTAAACAGCCCCAGTTCCATAGCAATTCAACAGCTCGTATGTTTGTGTGTGTATTCTCCTTGACATGCTAAGGATGCTACAACTAAAAATAAGAACCTGTCTTGCAGGGACCCTGCTGAAATGGATGAGATGCTGGTCACAATCATTTTTTTTAAATAATAATAATAATAATAATGTCCTTGTGCTAGGTTCTTTGAAGTCAAAGCAGTTTCTTTGTTTGCATGCCAGCAATCAATAGCCAGAACCCACTTGATATGCAGTCAGGGACAGTATATAGGTTAAGAACTTTCTAAATGGGATGTCAGGTTCCACTGAGCTCTGTAAAGGAAAATGCTTGTCATAGTCCACCTCCCCTTATATAAATTGACCCCTGTTGTGAATGCCACAACATTCAGCACTATCTTATTAACACCAGCCTCCTGGGATACAGAAGATTAAATTTAATGTAACACTGAATGCTCGCTTGGGAGCCTTAAGCTCTACAGCAGTAGCACTAGCGTAGTGATTGCACTAGCAGCTATGGTTGCTTCAGCTATGACATCTGAATCCAGTTAAATTTGTGAAAGAAATAGCTTTGGATCTTGAAATGTTTGGAATGGTAAACTGCACTTGTCAAGATTGCGAAAGTCCAAAATGCAGATTTGCAAAAAACTGACTGTCTTAATTTCTTAGTGCCTTCAGCCGGGGGAGGGGGGGGTAGAGAGAGACAGTTGTTGCTCTACTTGTATTTTCTGAGTCTGAACTCTCAGTAGGAAAATATTTCTGAAACACCTTAAGTGGAGAGAATGAGTTATAAATAGACTACAGTCACCATCTTCCTTGCAAGTTTCCCTATAAAACTACATATAGAGTTTGAAATAATTGCATATCATGCTTATCTCTACTGTGGTTGGGTGTAGTATGATGTCTGAAACTTGGCTATGATAGATGTTGTAGATAATAATCACTGCCTTAGCCACAGTCAGAAACTATAGCTTATTTGAATGACATTGTATGGACTATGTCTTTGCATATCATTCATAATTGAATTGGGGAAAATATTTATTTATTAAATTAATAGGCTGCTCATGTTACTGTTAAGCAACTTTGAGCAGCTTACAACAGCACTAGCACTTAGACTTATATACTGCTTCATACAGTTTACAACCCTCTCTAAGCAGTTCATAGAGTCAGCATATTGCCCCCAACAATCTGCGTCCTTGTTTTACCAACCTCAGAATGGAAGACTGTGTCAACATTGAGCTGATCAGGATTGAACTGCTGGCAATTGGCAAAATTAGCCTGCAATACTGCATTCTAACCACTGTGCCACCACAGCTCGCTACAATACCATAATATCATCTAATTTCAGCACTGAATCATTCGGCTTCCCTGCAGTATGAATATTTTGGACAGAATGAGGCTGATAGAAACATTGTACAGGAATGTGGAAATATATTTCCTCTCTCTTATATCACCCTTTGGAAAACAAGCCTCTCTAATCTTGTCTCTTTATTTAAGCTTTTCCTGATTATATGGTATGCAGATATCAAAAAATATCAAGTTTTCAATTAATCCATTATCTACAGTGAGATATTATTCTTTATATGAGAAGTAGCCTGGGTGCATGCAGAAGTTTGCTGTTGTCATCAAAATGACCAAAGCAACATCATACCATCACAATCCATGAACAAAGGGGCTTTTGTCATGATACCAGGATTCTGTTTCATTATTCTTTCCCCTTTGCCTTCAACCCTGCCCTGATGGAGTTAATGAAAAGTATAATCAAATTGAAATACTAATACTTCTAAATAACCAAAAATAGCAGTCATAGCCCACACTCTAAAATAGCTTTTGTGAGCATGATTCTTTGAGAAAAATGGAAGGTTTCAAGTCTTACAGAGCCAACAGGGAATCTAGACTCAGTTCCTATTCAGGTTTCTCCCAAAATAATCTTAATTTACCTGATAAGTGAGATGATCAAGAGTATTGCAGAGGGATATGACCTTGAATATATTCCTTGATCCTATAATCATCTTGAATATTATCAATTAAATGAAATACTACTGGACTGATAACACCCAACTCTACTTTTATTTGTCTTAGTCACTAGAATAATACAATATTGATTCAATGCTTTGTTTTAGTAATGGAGGTGAATAAAGACTGATAAAATAAATTGGAATCCTGACAAGGCAAAAACATTGTGTATCATGTAATTCATATCAAGAAAGGGATATACAGATTATACTTCTTTTCTCATCACATATCTAGGTACCAGTAAGGAACTTCAGCCAGTTTTGAATAGGTACAGGTAGGCTACAAGGATCCATGTCTTTCTAATGTATTATTGTAATGTAGGAATACTTACATTAAAAATGAGATTACTTCATATAATTACAAACAGCTTTAAACACAATTTCAAAGATCTTCAACATGTAATCAATTCAGAACTCTGGTAAGATCTTTCTGCTTATGCCTCAGATAACATGCTGTTTGGGAGAGTGAATAGAGAATATTAGAGAATGAGAGAGCCCATGGGGTATTGGGAATAAAGGGAAAAGAATGAACTCAGTCATTCTGGATTTAATCTCAAACACAACTTTATTCAGCTCTTTTCATAACTTGCTTGCAATCCCAAAAGACTGTCCCTGAAAGAGGTTCTTCTGAACTGAAAAGAGATAGTCTTCTAATTTTCTAATGGGTAATACATCTAGCTATTCTTCAGAGGTTGTGAATTTACTTTAATTTACAGTACTTAATTTAAAGCTCTAAATTACTTATAGTCTAATATTTGAAGTCACATATTACCAAGTATGGAATAGTCTCTGTATATAACTGATGGTTATTTTACAATCTTTGCAATGCCAAGTCAAAATCCTTTTTTTAAAAAAAATCATGATGATTTTAATAAAATATAATATGAATGTCTATTAGCCAATTTTATATTTACTATTCTTCATTCATTGTGATTAGTGTTGCTTATTGCCTTATTGAATACCACCATTACTGATACATTTGCTCTGCATACTAAGGAAGCTAAAGCTGCAAAAATGACAAGTGGCTGGGAAATCAATAAACAAATCATACAAAGTCTTTTGCATGATGGAACCTAAAAAAGCTTAAAAGAGAACCCAATGCACAATTATCTAAGATAGGCCCTACTGAATAGAATAGGACATATTTCTATATAAACAGATATATGATTATTGATGATGGTAGTGATTATAATGATTCTCTTATTAATTATTATTTATATGCTGGAGTTCATCAAAGAATCAGCCTTCCAACTGCAACAATCATTCAACAGTTAAAGCACAAAATTAGAGGACCATTTTTAATAATAAAAACAAGCATTTCAACCCATTGAGACACATTAAAACTATTTTAAAATGCAATAGAAAATTTCACCAAATCCATACATTGCTTTTTGATATATTTGCAGTACTCTCAGGTTTACAAAAAATGTTCAAAGCAATCTTGAAACCCGGCACTTTCAAAGTTCCCAAAAACTGAGTGAAGAAGCACTTCTTAAGCAGTTGACAAAGCTGAATGCACTGAATGTACAATGTACTGAGGGCAGTACAAGTAAGTCTTTGAGTTTTGAAATATTTTTCTATCTATCTGGCAAAGTCAACTGCCTACGGCTCTCAGTACTATATGCAGAGTGTATTCTAAGGCTTGGTTGGGCAAGGAAGATATTTTAGCTGTTATACAGACATGTATATGGAAGGGACTGGTAGCCAAGTCTCATATCCTAAACCTATTTTGGGAAAGACAGAGAAGAATCCATTAACTTCTTTATTGGTTCATATTATATTGTGCTGTGTTGTGTTGTGTTGTATTGTATTACACTACACTACATTACACTATGCTAGATTATAGCAATAGCACTTAGACTTATATACCACTTTACAGTGCTTTACAGCCCTCTCTAAGCAGTTTACAGAGCCAGCATATTGACCCCAACAATCTGGGTCCACATTTTACCAACCTTGGAAGAATGGAAGTCTGAGTCAACCTTAAAACTGGTGAGATTCAAACTGCCAAATTGCAGTCAGCCAGCAGTCAGCAGAAGTAGCCTCCAATACTACATTCTAACCACTGCACCACCTCAGCTCTTATATTATATTAATATAAATAATATATTATATAATATACTCAGGGGTGGGCTTCAAATATTTCAGCAACGGGTTCGCTGCCGGGTTGCTGGGTGGCCATGGTGGGTGTGGTCTAGATGGCCTCCTGCACCATGGTGGGGAAGGGCTGTTTTTCACCCTCCCCGGCCTCCGGAGGCTTTCCTTGAGCCTCCAGGAGGGTGAAAATGATCTCCCCAGGCTCTGGAGGCTCTCCAGAGCTGGAAACAGAGCTGGATCTCCCCAGGCTCTGGAGGCTCTCCAGAGCTGGGTGGCCCGTTTCTGGCCTTCCGAAACTTCTGGGAGACCCATTTTTCGCCCTCCCAAAGGTCTGCACACACCCTGCACTTACCTGCATCCACAACAGGCCATATGGGGACTCCTGGGAGGAGTGGGGCAGCCAGTAGTGGGATTTGGTGGTTCACCGAACCATGCAGAATCTTTGCTATGGGTCTGCCAGAACCCATGCAAACCCATAGCAGCCCACCCCTGTAAATCCTGTTTAATGCTAAGTATTACCGTTTCTAGTAGAAACAGTGCTAGGGATACTTAGCAGTAGAATACAGATAAAGCAACCAGATCATGAAATCATTAAAGCTCAGTCTGCTCCATCCTCCAATAAAAAGAGGTTCAAGAAAGAAAAAAAGTCATCAGCCTCTCCTCATAAATTGCATGGTTTCATTGCATACTGCTGTAAAAAAAAAGTGTTCTACCCCAATTGTAAATCAAAGAGAAGTTGGTGATTTACCATCTGAGCAATTTTGTCATTTTGTATAAATATTCGTGTTTTCAATTGTGTCATTTTACGTGTCTTTTCATAGCTGAATATTTTTAAGCTCTCACCTGCTTTTTAACGTTAATCCTAAATAAAGTAAAACAACAAAACAGGGAGAAATGATAATAAATCACTAATAACTGTAGTCATAATCAGCTGGATAAATATTACTTATGATTTATATAGGGAATCTCATAATTAACAATATAGAATAAGAATCAACTTCTACCTCCTAAACATTTGGTTGGTCACTATAGGAAACTGAATGCTGGATTAAACTTTCAATTTATATTGATTGATTGGTTGGTCAGTTGATTTTATTCAATTTGTAAAGCTTACAACTCTAATCAGCTTACAAGAAAATGTTTTCCTATGTCAAATGTGCAGATATGTAGCAATAAGAAAGGTACTTTATAGTTTCCTCCCAACCTTCAGAAGAAAAAATAAATCCAGCCCAAGTATGACAAATCCTCAAATTAAAAATAGCAGAAAAAGCTCAAATGGTCCAGGATGACAAATGAAATGAGAGGCTTTGTTAGTGTTTGATTGATTGGAGTGCTATAACTTGATAACTTCCAAACCCCTTTATAATGAGAGCTATTCCAGGCATAATTGACAAATTAAGAAGAATCCATTCCCAGTCTCTTAGAAAATGACATTTTGTGGCAATTTGCAGGTGCCCTGGCAGAAACTGTTTTAATAAGTGTTTCAGCAATTGAATAGAATTTTTTTCTCTTTTTCTTTCTGTCTCTGTCAAACATGATAGGATACAAGTCATAACCAAATTCAGGATGGTGAGAATTTTTTCTTGTATGGGATGGTAGGGGAGAGTCAAATAGACAGGCTATGGCAGTGATGAATAAAAATGGATACAATTCCCTCAATTGGCAGAAAGAGGAAATTTTCTTATAATACTGATGAGAAAAAGATGTGACATACAAACTTGACAACCTTCCATTTTAATAAAATATGCTGTCCAGTGCTGAAATAAAATTCAGCTTGTTCTCTGCTTAGCACGGGTGTCAGCAACCCGCAGTTCCGGAGCCTCATGCAGCTCTTTGGGCCCTCTGCTGTGGCTCCCTGTCCCATCACTGGCTATCCCCGCCCCTCACCCTCTTCTCCCCTCCCTCATGTGGTCTGAGAAGGTAAGAGCAACAGCAGGGAATGGAGAAGCGACTGGGGCTGATTCTCTGGTGCCTCACTCTTGCTGGAGCTTCCTCCAGCCCTTGTTGGTGCTGGGCATGCCTTGGTCACTTGGAGAGATGCGCAACCTGCTCTCCATCCTGAGACACTGGCCCAACCCTGCCGCAACCAATTGTAGCCTTGCTAACATAAGAGCTGGTGGGGTGGGAATGGGATCTGGGAGGATGGGATGATAGAAAGGGGGATGGGCCCACAGCACCCAGCCACAGCTTTAAGTGGTTCAGGCCAGTGGGAAAAGGGAGCTGGCCCCACCAAACCTCGCATGCCCACCCCAGGAGTCAGGCTTGGAGAAAGCCGGAACACCCTCACCAAAAACGCTTGCCCGTCAGCTGGTTTTCCCCCCTCTCTATGTCTCTGTCTCTCTGTATATGTGTATCTCTCTTGTATGTGCTATCTCTCTCTCTCTCTCTCTCTGTGTATTTCTCTCTCTCTTGGAAA
>JANHFL010006903.1:352346-367479 GCA_032468155.1 Oxyrhabdium leporinum | reverse complement strand
TCTTTGCAAATATTTGTACCCAGACGACACACCGTGTAATGGAAGACTTGTATGGAAATAAAATAAAAAATTTATTGAAAAAAAAAAAAAAGATCTGCAGCATTGGTCACTGTCAATCTGACATGGCCAAACACCTGTGAAAAGAGTTTTTCCCCAATTTTTCCATAACAAAACTTACTATTGGGTCTTTGGAATACACATATGAAATGGAAAGCATAACCAGATCCAAAGAAATGAAGACCATCTTAAGAAATGAAATGTGTATGTTTACCTTGTACAGTATAACCAAGACATTGATCTCCTATAGATTTTCTGACCCTAGTTGATACATTAAATATTTTCCCTCCACTATATCATATGTGCTGCTTTGCTATAATCCCTTATAATCATTAATATGTATGAATACAGCACATTCTTACCCAAGTGATAATTGTATGTTTCAAACATTTTATCAAAGCTATACAGTGAAGTCAACCTATCAATGGTGTACAATTCAGCAACTGTGTATGACAGGATAAAAGCCAACCAATGGCTAGTGCAACTACAAATAAAACTGAAATTTAAAAAATGAGACTATTATATAAATTGAATATCATCCATGATTATATGTATGATTCTGGCCAGCATATTATTTGCTGTCACTGCATTTAGAAGCCAGAAATGTTATGCACACTAATACAAGAAAGAAGTATATATTAATCTGAATTTTATGGCAATTTTATAAAAACAGAGAATCTTGTTATAGGAACAGAGAACTTGAATGAGCTGATTACATTTTTATTCATTTGTTTGTTTTGCAATAATTTTATGTAACCTAGCAGCTTATTAAAAAAATATGGAATTAGCATAAATAATTCCAAACCAAAATGACCTCTCATTCAATCAACCATCCTACAAAACTTCAAACATTTGATCAAAACCATTTTGTGGAAAGCTAGAAGACAGCTGAACTTTCACAACACGTTCCAGAGTGCACAACCATCATAGACACAGACCATTTAGGGTCCATGATCTCCCATAAGATGGGTCTCCCAATACTGTATGTCACTGCATGATAAACAACTATGCCAATTCTTTTCAAAGGAAATAAAGGCATGTAGAGTTTCAAAGACCCAAACTAATATTCTGAATTTGATTAGCAAACAGAGCAGCAACTGCCAAGAACAAGGATAAAGCTAGCATGCCATCATATACCCATTAGCAGCCTGATTGCACATTTTCTACCAAGTAAAGCTTCTGAATCACATTTAATGGCAGGCCAGGTAAAGTATATTACATTAATCACAGACATGAATCACTGTTGCCAGGATGTTCTGATCCAGGTAAGGCCAAGTTGACATGCCAGCTGCTACTGGCTGGAAGGTCTGCAGGCCATGGCTTCCCCCTGAATGAAGGACAAGTCCAGGAGATGTTATGGAACAATAATGTTTCTGGAGAAACAGCAATATGATTGCATCTGATATGCTTTCTACCAATCCAGACCACTGCCTTTAGACACCTGAACAAAAGCTCTACAACTTCGGAAAACACTGACACAAACAAGGCTTTTATGCTAACATGTGCATCAATGTATTGGGGGGGGGGGTAGGAATGCTATTGGTTAGCTATCTGCTCAGAATGTTTTCACCAATTGGAGAATCTATGATATAGCCAGTTTTCTATATATTAGTCAAAGTGATTTCCTTGAAGATTGTCTGAACATTTCAATAACAATCATATTTTCTCCATGTTTTACTTTTTTTGAGCGGTATCTAGAAATATACTTACATGCCTAGCAATTTATCAAGTTAGAAACTAACGAACAATGGAGAAGATTCTAGTCTTATTAATTTGCAATATAAACTTGACAAAATAACCCATCAAAGGGAGGGGAAGTTGTTCAGTAACGTCTATTAGAAAAAGATACTATTGGGCTTACACAACTGGTAACCGGTTGTTGCGATACTTATGCATGGAAAACACAAACTCACTCTCACACAAGCACAGATAGAAAACATCATAATCTTCAGAAATTCTGAGCTCAGTTGTTGATTTGTTTGCATTTGATTGAAAAAGAATGCTGGCATTTGAGTTCAATCAATGTGTGGGTTATTCTAAGAGTCAACCTTGCAATTGGCAGAGTCACCCCAAGACACTTCGCTGGCAGAATTATAAAGCAATACTAGCCCATTCCATGTAAGGGGCGCCCAAGACTTGAAGTGAAGTTCATTTCCTTTCTGCCAACAGGATAGTATCCTTAATTCCAGTGTGGGCTAATTTAAAGATTCATTATAGGCTGCTTTGCATACAGATATCTTCCTTCTTCATTGCAAGGGTGCGTTCATCTGTGTGCATGTACACACAAATTTCCTGAAAGGATGATTGCTATTTCTCAATATCTGCATCTTATGACAATTCTTTCACTGCACCTTAGAGTAGGACCAGTTCTGAATTGTAGTATTTTATTGTTAGATGTACCCTTTCACTCAAAGATTGAATCCATTATCTCTAGTCCATTATCTCTAGTCATAGATATAGATATAATTACAGGATCACTTGTTCATCTTCAATCTTCAACCTCAATCAGTTGGATCCATTTGGCATCTTCAGTCGATTTTGGGTAGGCCAAATGGTTCCAATTATTGTGTCAGGAAGATGCTCCGGTGCAATATTTTCTATCTGGCATTTAAGTAGGATTACCGTAACTAAGCTGCAAAACTCCACAATGGCCACAATAAGTCAGTGAGGACAAGTAATGCAAATATCATAGCCCTAGTTTAACAGAGGTAAAGTCAAGATTAATTACATCAAGCTTGACTTTACTTTGAAGTCAAGATTCATTAAAAGGAATATTTATGGACATGTCCACATAATTTTCTTGGCAGCAATATGAAGGTTTGCCAAAGCTGCCTTCTGGATTAAAGTTTGTTTTTTTTTGTTTCATTTTATTGTATATACAGTATATGTATCCTGGTACCTCCCTGTGATTTTGTATCCAAATGCTAAATATATCCAAATACCAACTAGATATGTCACAGCTTAGTTTTTTTTTCAATATTAGCCTGGATGGACTAGAAGGTGCCTTCTAGTAGTTTAAAGGTACCATAGTAATACCAGTGGTGGAATCTATTTTTTTTTACTACCGGTTCTGTGGATGTGGCTTGGTGGTCATGTGACATGGTGGGCGTGGCCAACTTGATTGGTCTCACCCTTAGGAAATTTCTCCCTAGTCCAACTCACAATAAAATAGCATAATAAAATAGCACTTGTTCCAATATTTAGAATAGAATAGAATAACAGAGTTGGAAAGGACCTTGGAGATCTTCTAGTCCAACCCCCTGCTTGGGCAGGAAACCCTACGCCACTTCAGACAAATGGTTATCCAATCTCTTCCTAAAAACTTCCAGTGTTGGAGTATTTACAACTTATTACTGTAATACTTAAATAATAATAGTACAATAGTGGTTTACTTATTACTACTCGTAATACTTACTAAATAATTGTTTTATATAGAAGGAAGAGGTGAGACTCTGCTTCTTTTACCTGAAGGAGATCTGTTCATATTTCTCTACTGCTTCACATGCATACACAGCTGACCTCTGTTCTAGCTGACTTTGGAACAAATGTTTGAAGATAGAATTTCCAATAGAGAAGCCAAGCAGATGCCTTCCGTGTCATACGCAAAGCATCAGTCTACCACATGAGCAACAGAACAGGAATCTTTTTCCCATCCACTCTGTTCCAGACATCATCAGATCCATTTTTAAAAAAATGTGAACACTTACTTGTTTAACGAAGCAGAGTAATAGGAGGTGGTTAACAAAATTAGTAAAGTCAGATGGCAATTAGAAAATGGCACTTAGTGGCATTATATAATAGGGGGGGGGAGTTTGTTGTAAACCTTATTAGAAAAGTTAGATGAATGTTATGTATGTTCTCTCCTTGAGTTACTTCTACAGTAACAAAGGCAAGATAAAATCTAATAAATAAAACTAGCTGTTTAAGGGAGTGTTTTTTTCTGCGATTGTAAATGTATCATAATATATATGGATTTTATTGCTTCTATATTTTTTAACAATTTAATTTTTATGTTAATTGTGATTTTGTTTGAAAGATGCATCCAATGGAGGGCATGTCATAAATAACACTTGTGATTATTGTTTGCTTGTAGACCTATTCCTATTTACAGTAGATTTACAGCATATTTGTTATTTATTTAAGTCTTTTGAAGACAATAGAAACCTTTCGTTTCAGACTGCAAGATTAATTCTGAAATGCATTAAACATGGAGAACACAAACTATATAAACCAGATTTCCTATTTAATCCTCTTCAAAATATGTTTTATAAAAACTCCACTGATATGGTACAAGGAACTCATATTCGTGAAATTGAATATTTATTTAACCACAGAAACTCAATTGCACCTGATTGGTATTCATTTTTAACTCTTAGGTATTCAAGCATTTCCAGTATTTGAAATTCTTCCTTACAAAAGCAACAATGTCAACTGGCATATTATTTATCAACAGCAGAGTGTTTTATGAACAAGTTCTCATAAAATGAACAGAGGTGGCATCAGTTAGGCCTGGCCCCCACTGTTGTTTGCAATGGAAGATGTTTCCATTCATAATCCAAATGGAAAATATTTGAATCTAGTCTAAATTATGTCAACAGTTTCAACATTGACGCCTGATGTTTATTTCCAGTCAGCCTATTTGAATGGTCAAACTAATTTACCATTTAAAACACCTTTAGACCACATGTACATTCTGATGAAGAAAAAAAAGCAATGTTAGTATCAGGATATCTGCAGAAATGCATTTGATGATGCTTTTGGAGATGCTACTTTTATGATATGCTAACAGAAACAATAATACTTATTGTTGGAAAGATTCTAGATGATACCACATAAAAGTTTCTCAAATTTTATCGCCCTTTAGTTGTTCCCAGTAAGAGCAGAATACTAGCTAGAATTGGAATTCAACTATGCTTATTCTATTGGAAAAATCTGTCCTGCTTATTATTCTATTAATTAAAATAATGCTTGCTAATTTACTGTTTCACGCTTTCTTTTCAAAGAAGTCAGGTTGCTACAGAGTTCCTGTGACTGTGTATCAACTAAAACAATGGACCTAACAAAGTAATATTACACATACAAAGTACACAGGAAATCCAGTGTAGTAGATAATAGCTTCATAGCTCAGGTCAACAACATTTTTATTTTTCTAAGGCAAGGATTATATACACTATTCTTCAGTTTGACAACCCCATATAGACTTTCAATAATTATAAATATGCAGATTAAAAATTCAGGAACAATCTATTCTAAAACAAAGAGGCCCTTTTCTTTAGACAAGTTATTCTGGCTTCTGAATTATTTCTGTTAAAAAAAAGAAAACAGCATGCATGTCAATTAAAATTGTTCAACTTTCAGGCCTTGTGCGTATTCTTGAACAATACAATCTTATACATAACATACTTCCTGTACATTTGAAAAACTTCCACTGGATTCAGTGAGGCTTGATCTCAAATACTACCGTAATTCATCTTGAAAGTTAAAGTTCCCAGTATAAGACTGGAAATTATAGAATACATCCATAGACACAAAGTACTATCAACTGTTCTTCCTTTTTGGTGTCCTTTAAATAATTACATCTCGGGATATAATGGACTACATAGCTAAATATGTTCCAAGTCCCATCAAAATAATATAGTTGAAACTTGATGCAATTCAAGATAGAGTACAGTACAGAGTCTGTTCAAGCATATATTATGTGGGAATAGGAAAAAACTATTTGTGGCCAGGCACAAATTATTTCAGATTCCAAAGCAGGACTAAATAGCAGAGAAGGAATACATAATCAGAGCAAATTCAAAAATATGTAGTGTTCTTTTTGAATGAAATTGCTGCATTCAATGCATTGAATTATGTATTCAATGTGTATAAGTTTCTCCACCTCCTCCTCCTCCTCCTCCTCCCACTCCCACTCCCGTTCCACTTCCAATGTTGAGGGAGATACGAAGTTCTGGTTCTTGCTCTTCTGGTGGCCTCAACCATTGTTATTTGATGCTGTTGTAGTGTACCTTTGATATTGTTTCCCCATCTTCTTCTGCATCTTTCTTGTGTTCTTTGATCTTCTCCTTATTTTGCATATGCCTTGTGTGATATAAAATCCCAAAACATCCTCTCTAGGTGGGCAAACCAAGAATATTCCTACTTTTTAAAATCAGAAACATTATGGGGATATAAGAGTTGATACCATATTATGTGAACTGCTTTCTAAAATCGGAATATTTTATTGTTTCCTTTTTTCTTTGTTGCTCTTCCATGCTTTCCCTTTTTGGTGATATCCTGCAAATATTATCTTGACATGACTAGACTACAAAAACTCTCTCACATACATTGTCAGGAAAGTTTAGCATTATAGAGATATTATCCTAGGACTCTTTTACCTCTACACTAACAACAGAAAAAGTCCTGTGAGAGATTTGTCTCTAGGAGCTAAATTTGGTTCAAAGCTTCCTGCCACTATTCCAAGCTTAGCTTTTGTCATTGATGTCTAATGGGATTGTTTCTATTTGGATTCTCCTCTGATAACTAAGCAGCCTTCTCTCCAAGGGTTGCTAGTTGTTGTGCAAATGGGACAATTTAAATTTCATTCAAAATTGAATTTCTAGGACAGATGGACTGCACTTTACTCCAGCTGTAATCACTTAGCTGAATGGAATGAGATTAAATGCTAATGGAACAGGACTATTGCATTTACTTAATCCCTTAACACTATGTAGCTCTTTTAAAAACAAAATTAAACATGTGCTTTATTGTTAAAAGGGTTCAAAACAGGCCTTGTGGGCCAATATATATTATCCTGGTCATCTTGTCTACAAAACACAGCCCTTCAAAACTAGAATGTAGAAATTATGGAATTTGTAACATCCTCGTTCATATCCTTGCTATATAAATGCTCATGATTATATTTTTCATTTCATTTCTAGGGCACCTCTTTTCATTTTGCTCACTTGTGTTACAAAATGTGCTGTGATGCTTAAAATCTGGAATATTGCATTACTTTTCAAATAGGAAATACATTTCCAAACTCGGCTATTTTTAATCAAATAAAATGCAGTTCATCCTATAGCTTTTCATGATTCCTTACAATTGCTGGTACTGGGTAAGAGAAAGACATATAAAACTATATGTGTCTGTCTGTCTATAAAATTTACAGTATACAGCTACCTATCTCATGGAGAATGATTCTGCCCAATGTACAACAATCCAAGCAGCCAACACCTCAGAAGGATCCTGCAGCACATCTATAGAAACAGCTCCTTCAGAAAACCTTCCACATCCACCAGTCAATGGGGCAGACCAATCTAATGGATCCAACCTCCTGCAGTGGATCATGGCACCAGTCCTGGGTTCTCAGCTGGTGCCACACATAACCCCCAGGCTAGACATATTTCAGAAAAGGCCAATGCCCCACTTCCAGGCCCAGCCAAATCTTAATACTGCTTGCCAAGTTAACCATCATAACATCACAGATGAGGGAGGCCTTGTTATAGGACCGTCTAACATTTAAAAGCAGCAGCTGGAAACCAGAGCCGCTGAATGTCTGCTGTCTGGGTATCAGGACTGAGATCAAGAAGCCAGTACACGAAACAGTACAAAACTTCTATCAGCATTAAAAATAAGAAATGAGCACAATTGCAAATAATTTAACTGCCACAGCAACTCTTTGCTCAGCTGAGGCTTAATTTTACCTTAATGCTTTTTTTCTCTCTTAAAAGCAAAACGGGGAGTCTGACTGGTTTTCATGGAACATCTCCAAAGTCCTTTATCATCTCTCTGTTGTTGCAATTATCATTACCCATAAATCTCCAAATATATAGTTCCATACAAATCTTGTCTTTGCATATTAATATAACAATTCTCTTTTTTAATGCTTTTAATAAAATAACCACAATGTGCATCCTCTTAAAATCTCAGCTCTCCGAGGGATACAGAACCTGTATGAAACTACTCCACGTGTATTTCTTTTAATGCAAGTTCCTTGAAGATCTCTTTTCACATCCTGATGCTGTTCTTGGTTATGTTACTTACTCCAAGGCAGGCTTTTTGTTCAAACCCTTCAGAAACAGACATACTTTATTTGCAACATCAATTTTTCATGTGTTCCTTTTCCCACTGAGATCATTAGCTGGAAAAAGAAATAAACCTGTGAATTTGGTCCAGTGCTGCCACCTGCTGTTGTTAAATGAATCATGCAGTTGTTAATCCAGTTTCCCCCATTGTCTGCTTGTGGGAAGCCGGCTGGGAAGGTGACAAATGACAATCACATGACCCTGGGATGCTGCAATCGTGGTAAATACCTTTTAGTTGCCAAGTGCCTGAATTTTAATAACATGACTGTTGAGGTGCTGCAATGATCATGTGAAGATTATTTGTAAGTCATTTTTTTTCACATACACCTTTAGATGCTTCCATGCACTGAATGTTTCCTACTGCCTGGGTTCAGGTTTTAAAAACTTATTAAAAAGAAACCCTTTAATAATAGAAAATGCATGTCTACAGTATTTTCCTGTTTATCATCATCCAGGCTGCTTGGTTTGAAAAGAGATGGGGAGTTTTGGTAATTACATTGCATATTAGATAATTGCTAGTTATTCAGTTTGTCATCATTGTACGGGAAGGAGGAGGAGACGACGAGTTTTGTCCCCCAGACTAATGACAAGAGTTAGCTCTAGAAGATTTCCTACTCAGAAAAATGTTTTTACTTTTATTCTTCCACAGAAATAATCCAACAATGACATGATTGCTAAATGTCACTGGAATCAGTGAAGTTAACAGCTTCGTGTCCAATCTTCTGAACACAAGAGATTTACAATATACATATACATTTACACATATATGTGTGTGTGTATATACACGCACACACATACACACACGGTAACTCTGTGTGTGTGTATCATTGTGATTTTTTTTCTTTCTTGTCAGAAAAGGGGACAATTAGCCATACAAGGACAGACTGTGCCAGGGGCACTTTGTATGTTTTAAACAATGCAATTCCTAGCTTTACTCTTAAGAAAAGAATAATAAAAAATTGTACGTTCATAATGACATTTTTTTTGTACCAAACATATAACCAGATTTCCCCTTGTACAAGTTTGTTTCCCATGGAAAAAGTAAGGCAGAAAAGCAAATGAAAGCCAAGAAGATAAAAGAGCTGTCAAAAGAAATTGTACTTGTCTTAATTAGAATAGCTATGTTTTGTTCTGGAACTAAATAAAAGGATTGTGCTGTCATAAACAATTCCCCTCAATATGCTAATATACCACACACATTATTTTTGCATGGGTGTATGATTGTGTATAAGTGTGTGTATGTGTGTGTATGTTATATAAGCTATAATTTTATAATGCACTGTCTTACACAGTTTTATTCCCACAATAATAAACTCAGGAGGTAGGTTGGACTGGGACCTGCCCACAGTAATCCAACAAGCTTTTAAGGTTTAGGTTAGATATAATTATTTTGTCTGGAAGGACAGAAGAAGGTAAAACTCTCTCACAAAATATAACTCCTAATTCATATTGTGGTTTTCAAGGTTCATGTTGCCTATTGTTCCCTCAAAATTCAAAGCTTCAAATAAATTGCCTTTTCATACAGCCTTCAATTTTTCCATTTCTCTTATTTTAAAGAAATATTTTAGCTTTTTCAGATATGATTAAGGTTCAACGCATATTTTAATGTGGAGTGCCAGCTTTCTTAATGCAGCATTGTATGTCTCATTGCTAATAGAATCAGCATTTTACACATTCTGTTTGGAATATCTGGCAGCTTGTTTAATGCCTTCACATTTCCCTTATTAAAAATTTACCACAATTTTCTTAGTAATAATAAAATAACAATAATAGAATCTTAACATAATAGTGTTTTTTCACGTAGTCTAGCACACCACTTGGATCTCAAGTGTGTAATTTTCTGAATAGGGAAAGAATGTCATCGTAGTTAATTATTATCATGCCATCATTTCCATTTGCCACTGTACAAAAGATAAACAGTATAATTAGCAGTAACAATGCCATTTTCTGTTTATTTTAGAAATACAAGCTACTTCAATAGCTGAACTTTTTGACTGGGAGCGAAATAACATATGCATTTATAAAAGATCAGTATGTACTTATCACCCCAAGCTGTCAAAAAAGTTGTGGTTCAATCCCTTCTTCTGCTCAAATAAACTCCAAAAAAACCCCTCCAGATACAGATGCAGTATATTCTTTTGCTGTTATTTTTCTGGGAAAAAATGTCGCAATTCTATATTTTTATAAAACTTTCTGTTCCACCAGTCTGCAGCTTTGCATGGCGAAAATCCATGGCTGATCCTTAAAGTTTTGCTCTTTTAAAATGACTCCATTGAGCTTGATTTCACATACAATTTACTCAGGCCAAATAAAAAAAATATAAAAAAGCAAAAACAAAATATACTAGAAGCTCTTTGTCAGGATATCAGTGAGGTATCTATCTTCCTCTGCTGATGGATTCCCATTTTGATTAGAGTTCTCCTCCAAATAAGATTATACCTAAAGGCTAAACTCACTTGAAAAAGAGTTATGTTATTCAAGTATTGGTGGTAGGTTTAATTAAAGATAAAGATAAACAATTCTGAAAATTAAACATGGTGTGTCTTTTAAGAGCTACTGGGTAAGGCACGAAGCTAGAAACCAGGAGCCTGTCATTTCTTGTCCCACCTTAGTATGAAAACCAGCTGGATGACTTTGGGCTAGTCACTCTCAGCCCAATTCACCTGAAGGGGTTGTTGTGGGAAAAATAGAAGGAGAAAGGAATTTGAGGTAATTTGTCGCCTTATTTATAAAAATAATAAAGACAGGATGAAAATATTTTAAAGAAATTGAGAAATGTAGCAGATATTTATTTCTTCTCTACTGCTGCTTCTCTTTTTGATCTTCCTAAAGTCCTGAAATGATTCATAAAAAGATTTTTCAAAATGGCTTAAATCAGACTGTTCTTGTAATTCACATATAATGAGGCCTTTTCTTTTGTACAATGTTATATGCAGTTTCATGGTCTCCTAGTGGACTAAACTGATAGTTCTGTGCCTTCTAATTGTTTAAGAAAATAGGATTTTCACATGCAGTATTCTTTCCTATTCAATCTTGAAAGTATTTAACTGTGTCCATATCATGCTCCTAATGCATTCTGTAATTTATTTTACATTATCACAATTAACTATCTTTTACAAAACTGAATTTTTCAACTAAGGCTTTTCAATTTTTTAATTTATCATATCTATAAAAGCTTGATAAAACATTTTTAGATTTTTAAACATATGTCCATTAAGTCACCAGGCAATAATTGTGCCTCAAAAGAGATATTACTTCATTTCAGGTGTTCTGCTAAAGACATGATTGAGGAAAAATAGATTAACAGAATGAGTAGACACATCTATCTAAACCCATCACTTTTTTTCAGATAAAAGGTCTCAAGTATACTAGATAATGAGCAATCCATTGAGGCAAACTGCTATAGTATTAAAATTTCTCCTCTTTAATTTTTAAGAGCTCCCTTTCATTAAAATTTCTCTAATGCTTGGTGCAAGCTGAATAGCAACCAATATTAATGTTTCCCATAGTGGTACTATATTAGAGGTATTGTGGGGAAAATTAAGAAATAACTACATATAATATTCAGAAGTGCATCACTAATTGACAGATAAAGTGAATTCTAAGTGTTTCTTGATCCCGGAGCAAGTCGTGCCTAAGAAAGTCCATATAACAGAATAGAACCTAAAATAATAAAAAGGCTGCCTCTCTAAAGATTGGTTTATGACAGCTTCAACCATTTCTTCCAAACATGCTTTTTCAAAAGGCAATGGATTTTCTTTCTTTTTCTTTGAAGACATTTTGCTTCTCATCCAAGAAGCTTCTTCAGCTCTGACTGGATGATAGGGAATGGAAGGATGTATACTCCTTGCAAAAAGCTGGTCATTTGCATTCTTTTAGCAAATAGTTGAGGCCACCTGGAGCTTTATCTGTGTCATCAGGGTCACCTGAGTAGTGCAAGTGGAAATGTTGAAAGGACTGTGTTGTAGACTGGAGAGAGGTGATGTCGTATCCCTCCCCCTCTCTTGAAAGAGGGATGTTCAAATTGAACAGAAGGGGTGGGATATGACATCATTTATCTCCAGTCTAGAACACAGTCCTTTCAACAGTTCCAAGAACTGCATTACTCCACTTGCACTACTCAGGTGACCCTGACAACACAAATAAACCTCCAGGTGAACTCAACGACTTCTAAAAGAACGCAAATGACCAGCTGGCTGCAAAGAGTATAAATCATTCCATTTCCCACCATCCAGTCAGAGTTGAAGAAGCTTCTTGGATGAGAAGCAAAATGTCTTCAAAGAAAAAAAAAACACCAGAAAGTCCAGTTGCCTTTTAAAAAAGCACCTTTGGGACAACCATGACCAGGATGACTGAGAAACTCCATAGACATTTCTTCTGAAGCACCATACACAATAAGGCAAATGGTATCTTTTACTACCCTGTGAATACAGTCATGAACATTAAAATAAACCCCCCATGATGACCAACATTTGAGGGCTATCAAACATTTGATTTGGAAAAATTGTAAAATCAGTTTCTCAGAAGCAAGGTATCTTTATTCCCATTCTCCTTTTATTCGTACTAAGAAATTTTTAGATGAAGAACTTCATTTGTTCTAGAATTCACTAAACAACAGGCAGAGTTAGGCAGTCATTCCTATAAATAAAAACAAACTGCACAAGCCATTGAATTACCCAGCTTTGTTTTATGAGCAAAGAGTTTACAACTGTTACTAGCCTTGAGTCTTAAATTATGGTTTTGGTTCCCACATTAGACTGAGAGACCCAACTGCAACTTCTCTTGTGGATTTATTTCCTTCTGTGACTAAACTATATGTAATTTGATGAAATTGCCTGAAACATTTGTTTCCTTGTTTCAATTTCACTGTTGAAATACTGAAAACACCACCAAAATACTACTTTCTTATAATAGATGCAAAATAATATCACAGACTGTTTTGTTAGAAATAGGGCTGTTTTCAAATGGAAGATTTCTAGCATGAGAGAATAAAAAACTGGTGAGATAAATGTAAGATTTGGTAGAGGGTTTCCCGCAAAATGTTCAGTTAATTGATTAAATTACCAGTATCAAAATGATCAAATTCCTTCTTTTTCCCTGGTTTGTTTCCAAGCTGGGAATTTCAATAAAATACACTAGACATTCAGTAGAGGTCAAAGAAAATATATTTATTCATACAAAGTTGTCAAGTAGCTGTGGATGGCTGGATGCAATGAACTGCCTCTTTGTCTTCCTTTTTATAAACTTTTTTTTTAATTTTTAGATTTAGTCAATCATTGTCAATGGAATGGAATGTGTTAGCTTATTGCAAACAAATATTTCCTTACCTTAAGGATTTAAAGCAGGTGCCTCCTTATTTATAGTTGAGCAGTTGTCTCTTTGTTAGAAATAAAACAGGTATGATTTTCTATGCCTGAGATATGTCTTTCTTTACACGGGTTTTATTACATGTCGCACTTGTTTGTTTCAAATAGCAGCCTTTTTCTTTTCTTTACACAACTTTCTTAATCATTAATTTAAATTTATTGTAAACATATACGGAAAATGTTCCAACACTCCTAAACCAGTAATTTGATACCTGAGACAAATCTCCTCTCTATTCTACCCCGAGATTAATATTGTAAACAGATTGCATATTTGCAATCATTTTTTTAAAAATGATTATTTGGCTCAGATCACTGTGTATTTATTTGTGTATTTATTTTCGTCTTCTATACACAGTTAACATCCCAGACTCCTTCATACTGCCCAGCCAAGCAGGACTCATAGCTAGGGCTTGATGTCTTCTCTTAGATATGGCAAAAGTGAGCAAGGAGCAGGTGATACATAGTTAGGACAGATAAATCCAATGCTGTACCAGGAATCAAGCCAGAAATTTAAAGCACGAAGAATTAGGATTGTATTTTTGTATTTTATATTATAAACTAATAATTTAAAAAAAAGAATCAGGATGAACAGTAACTTGTAGTTTCAAATACAAGAGGATTAGAATTGAAAGTTTGCAAAGTGGAGCCAGAAGGACTCCATCTCACTTCAGCTGTTTGCATGTAAGCCTTTCAAACAGGTCCTGCTCCATAGAGATTGCTGTTTGTATATACACTGAGAGCTTATGCACCAGAGGAAAATTCCTTCTGTGTCCAATCACACCTGCCCCCCCCCAAAAATCTATTCTATTCTATTCTATTCTATTCTATTCTATTCTATTCTATTTTCTGTGCCATGCCATGTCATCCTAAATCTTGACTCAATAATACCAGTTTCTGCCCATAGCTCTGGAAACATGCATTGCAGATGGTTTTGTCCATGTATAGATGTCTATACTGATATATATATATATATATTATTTTCCAAAGTCCCTCTCATTTGCACAAGATACTGCCTAGAAAAAAAAATCACTAAACTAAAACTGCTTCTAAAAAAATATACTGATAAAGAGGAACAGATATTGTATGTTCCCTATACATTTCCTTCCTTTCTCTAAGTAAACCTCATTGAGCTCAGTATATGCTTCCATCAGGCCAGAGCAGTATCCGTTTGACATAACATGAAGCTCACAAAATACAGACTTTCTATTACTACAACCAATGTATCAACACTTGATTTATACAACAACAACAACAACAACAACAATGGAACCTGCATTTGCTAGGAAGAAAAAAAAAGACATTAAATTGTTTGAGTCTTGTGCAATTCCAAATCAGAGATTAAAACAAAGGATTTGATGCTATTTACCATACTCTTAGCCATCATGTTCTCTTTGCCAGTTCTATAACTGAGATAAATATTTCATTTTAGAATTTATGCACTTTCTACTGAGATGATATAAAAATATCTCAAGTCATATTTCCCAGTTTCTTTTTTCATGGGCATAATTATATGCAGAATTATGTGCAGTATATATGTACAATGATCTGCTATATGACACACTTACCTATCAATAATAATAATAATAATAATAATAATAATAATAATAATAATAATAATAATAATAATAATAATAATAATAATAA